>NQII01007567.1:83223-132277 GCA_002778355.1 Clitarchus hookeri
GGGGGGGGGGGGGTAAACCTAACTCATTAACTTTCCCTTTCCAACAAATGTAAAAAAACACAAAAATTTAATTAAACCTCAAATGCAAAAATTAAAATTCTCAACATTCAATGTGTACTGACTGTAAAAGGTGAAAAAAAAAAGGAACAAAATCAATCTATATATAAGTGGGGAACAAAACCCCCTTCTGGCCTACTCACAACTATAACAAGCAATGAAAAATTAGTGGCACAATGCGCACGAAGGTAGCAGTCAAAAGGAGGGCATTAACCGAATTACAATTTAAAATGGTAATCTTTGACTTCGGGCTTGATGTGCACCGCTATCAAAACTCGAATAAAAAACTAGAATGGAACTATAGGAAAAGGTTTATGTGTTAAAGGCGCCCCAAGGTAGCGGAGCGTACCAACCTGCCGACTGGTACCCTTTCAGTAATACTCATGCTAGTCTGCCCAAACCTAACACAAATATTACAAGTCCATAAAATGTGGAATTAATTTTTAAATATTCAACAAATTAGCGTAATGTTTCCATAATAAACCATTAGTTCACACAATTCAATTACAGCTTCAAACATTCCTATTTCTTGGCGAAATATATATGTAAACAAATACAACATTCACATTTTACTGGAACGTCTGCAGTTTGAACCTTAACTGTAAACTGTTAGTTTCAGATGAACAATTTCTGGGGAATGGAATAGGTAAAATAGTGCATCTGCGAAAGTGAATTATGTTTACACAGATAGTCCTGAAACAGTATACTGTACTGTCAAAGTCACAGCACAGTCTGGCGCATGGCTGGTAGCATGAGTCTGTGCCGAGGCGATGATTTGGTCCATGGTGCAGGGAAGCTGCATCTGCGGTGTCATGTGGAACGCGATGCAGGCCAATGCTCCTGGACAGTCCAATTGAAACTGCATTGATTCATAGACGATTGGGAAATGTGCGAATCACCAGTGCTGCATGCCGCTACCATAGCAGGTCTCGGTGTATGTGCACAGGTATCCATCTTCTGCGATGAAACTATACTCCATGCTACCATAGTCTGGCTTGGTACTTGCATAAATGTTCGTAGGACACAATGGAGTCATGGTGACGATCAGACCTTTAGATGTGGACTAAACGAGTTCGTTGATTATTCCCACTTTTATATAACACAGATGACGATCAGATGTGTCACTACACAAAATACTAGATTCTCTCACATTTCGAGAAGATCAGGTGACTTCGTGTCTAGTTGTAGGTAGTCGATTCCTGGACCAAGTACGAGGCACGCCATTTGCGCAGCAGCTGCATGTTCTTCAGGGCTCAGGCCCAGTCAGGTTCTGACCTGTCCCAGACATGACAATGCTAATCGCCATAAAGTTTCGTCAGTTTGTGCAGCGAAGGACATCCATACTCATCCTGCACGTCGAAGATCTCCGCTTCAAATTTACTTAAGTCGCTAAGCCATTTTTTCTGCTCGGGTCCTGCAACGTAAATCGGGGCCTTCGGTTATTGCATCAGCAAGTCGCTCTGTACATTTCCCGTCTGATGGTATGGAATCTTACCTCCATGCCATTCCAGTCCATGGTAGTACTTGATCAGCCAGGTGTTTCTTTTCTTGCTCTTCTCATCCAACAGTTGCCAGGGGTATGGAGGTTGGAAATTGTGGGTTCGTGTTTTACCATCATCGTCGTAGATCACTGCGATCTCCTTGAAAACGAAGCCATTTTGACTCTGGAAACCCTGCAGATTACAGAACATCTTGAAGCTGACGATGCTCGAAGACGAATAAACTGTTATAGTTTGTGAACAGTTGTATTAATATATTCTCAGCTGCACTCATGGCAGTATTGTAATGGTCTTATCTCGGCAATTGTATGATACAAGTTGGTCGCGAAGTATCAAGCAGAATGTGTAAGTGTGGGTGGGAATATTCCCATGTGTCGTTAATTCGATCCTGCAGTCTATTGCATTGGAGGCAATACGCTCGCCCTATTTTCTCACATCGAATACAATGAGACGGGCCAAACACTTGAAAGTATCATGACTCAATATCGTGGACTGGGTGCGCTGATAATATACATTTTGGAATTGAGCGTACATCTGATATGCCAGTAGGTACTGCCCATTTTCAAAGTTCATGTTCATGTCGATGTACGGATAGTTTTCGCTATTCAAAAATATTTTCTAATTTTCTATTTGACATGTGTCGAACCACGAATGGCTCACTCTTACATTGTGCTGTCTTCAGGTCTGTAGTCCAACGATGATGTACCTCGGTTTCTCGGAAGCAAAACTGGACTTCGCCATCCAGATGATAGGATGGCTTGCTGGCAGTCCGGGGTATGTCTCGAGACTCCTTGACCTGAAAGCCACATCGATGTTTTTGACATCTTCCACATTATTCGACATTTATATGCGTTCTGCAGTGCTCAACTGCATATGAGGCAGCATCCATTCGATAGACTATAGTTTCAGTTCCACTGTCTCCAGGTTTTTTCCCGTACCCACGATTGTGTCTGCATGCGTATTAGCTAGAAGCAGTGCCAGTTCCTATTTTGAATTGAAGATAATCTGTTAGTAGTCTTCGGCAAATCCCAATAGCATGGTGAGCAGGATGCACATTTCTAACTTGCCTCCAGGATATAAAGGAACACTGTAGACATCTTCGATACCCAGCCTGCCATCTTGGCCACAGACAGCTAATTTGGTGTGAGCTAAAGGTAATTTTTAATCGTTGAGGTTATGCCCACATCTCGAGACTTGTCCACCTCGACAGTGGTGAGAAAATACATGATGCGATTGATCAGGTGAATAATTTCATTGCTCGTTATTTTTGTCAATGCCAGGTTGGACCCATCTTCTTTCGTTAGAGTTTCCCTAATACACAGGAAAGACTGGCAAGGAAGAGTGCAGATATCTTGGTGTTGGACCACTATCCAGCCTTCCGATGGTAGTGTGTATGGTCCAAACAGGAAAGGCAGGTACGCATGAAGTTCCACCTTCGTTACGCTGTCTTCAAAAACGACCGGCTCTTCGATGTTTAGGTAATCTTCCATGACGATTGACTTTAAATCTCGCTAGCATGTGTTATCTCCTTGGAGACCTGTGGCGTACTGATTGCAGATTTTGCACGACACTTTATTTTATTGCTTTTGGTCGACGTAAATCTTATTCCCATCTTATCAAATGCAAGCATTGGGTGATTTATTCATTTAGAAAGTTCAACAACTCTCCGTGCTGGTCGACGGCTGACACGACCACCTCGTGTGCTCTCTTCACGACTACTGGAACATAAATGATGCTTTGAGGTGCTACAACCACTTTAAAACCTGGAGGGATCATAGGTGAAAATTCAAGCAGGATATTGCTCGCCCTGCCATTGAGGTATGTGCCACTGGCCAAATTGCATTCTATTCGTATCACATTGACTGGCAAGGTTTTTATGGGCAGCGATGATTAGTGTGTTTTGCCAGCTTCGTAGATGCATGGCCCAAACCCCAGCATCGTTCCGATAGTATCCGGTTTGGTAAAGTCAATACATTCGCTGCATCTGATGACACTCTTCAGAGTATTGGGATTCCCATGTAGCTCAAATTTTGCGTTGGGGACAGCGAATATTTAATGTACTTTGCAATGTAGTCGATTTCATAAGAGCCTGTGGGCAGCGACGCTTCTTGGGAACGTTGCCACTTTTTACGAGGTACAGATTGCAGTTTTTTCATCAACGTGCGGTATCGCATTGTAGGTTTGAAAATCGACAAGGCCTATGCACCATTCCCCCTCCAAGTCGAGTGGTGAGAAATGTATTGCACACTGCAGCTCGGTGCTATGGCCCATCAAGGTAAGCTTTATCGACATGACTGATGGTTTCCTCACAATGTATAGCCATTTTATGCAATTACCTCTACGATCGAACAAGGAAGCGAAGACACATATGTCCACAATTCCACATGTTAGGTATCTGCTCCTTTTGTAATTGTACATTAGTTTGGTATATTTCAAATACTCCTGCAATTCGTGTGGAGGATGCAAGTTCCCAAAATTGTCATAATAATCTGCATGTCTGGCCCATTTTACATAAGCTACCCAGTGTGTACTTGGCCTGGCTGCCATGTCCACTCCCCTGATATGCAGTATTTCGTATTTGTGCGCAAAAAGTTCAAAATCCATGTTTTGGAGTGAGTGGTCGTTTCGGTAGAGATTTCATTAACGCCTCTTCCTGCTGCGTCGCTTTCGCACACTTCCGCCTCCTCCCATGTATTTACCCATAGCGATATTTGCATTGCGTCTTTCTGTCTCAGAAAACTGCTTCCATTAGTACGTTTCTGTGTTAACAACTCAGGCGATACCACTCGTGGCTCCGATTAGGCCCCTGAGGTCCCCGAGTGCAGGCAAAAGCAAAGGAAAAAATCCGCTGGTAGATTTTTCTTAGCTGTGCATGCTTTTATTCCTTTTGTCACTGCTTTTCGTTTTACTTATGCCTTTCTCTTGCTCTCTGTACCTGTTCCTATTTTAACCTGTGACTTTATCTTCCTCTTATCACCCATGCCGATCTTCACCTTGGCCTTCATATTGGATACACCCCCGCAGCTATTTTTTTTCCGGGTCCAGTATCTGATGATTTTCTTATTTCATCTGCCTTCTCTGTAAATTTCTCGTCTGTCTGGTGCCTAGTTTGCAGATACTTGTGCTGGGAATAGGCGCTATCGTGCTGTTTGCACGCCTCGTCCAGGGAGTATGTGCCTGTCTCGTTACAGGACAGCCTTTTAGTAAGCTTAGTTCCCGACCCGCAGAACATGTATCCTAGGATATGCAGCTCGAACGGTAGATTGTTGATCATCATATCGATGATCTCGCTTGCAGCTATGTTCTTAGCTCTTCGAGGCATCATTAAGAACTAACCTTAAAACTTATAATCACACTATTTCATACATTTTTGTTTTAGTATCATTCTATACTTGGAACAGTACGGATGTAAAATTCTAATGATGCATCTGTTTTGTCGCTTCTGCAGTAAAGAATTTACAGATCTGCACAGTGTGACATGAAATAACGACCTGCAGGATAAAAAGTTCAAGTGTGACTTTTGAATGCAAAAGATTTTGAAGAGACATTCTAAAACTTGTAGCACTGGTTCTCTACAACTGCAATCAGCGCCACAGTTAGCACTGCGTGCACTGCAGTTAGCACCACAGTAAGCACCGTAGTTAGCACAGCAGTTAGCACCACACGCACTACAAGATAGTAGTGGTAATAAAAGTATTACTAAGCAAGATATTTTATCTACCCATATGCATTCATGCTGAATATGAAGCTATCCCCCACGAATCACGGCATGGAAGCCTATTTCCGAATAGAGTGCGTTGCATCATTGCAGGACCATCAAATTGCGGGAAAACATGCATCCTACTTAGCCTGCTGGAAGAAGAGAATGGTCTTCGGTTCGAGAACATACACTTATATTCAAAATCGCTCCAGCAACCTAAATACCAACGACTGGCACGAGTACTGCAAGCTGCGGATGGTGTGGGTTATTTCCCTTGCAACGATAATGATGTAGGCGTGCCACCGAGTGAAGTATTACCAATTTTTATATTTGTCTTTGATGACATTGCCTGCGAGAGGCAAAAGTGCATTCAGGAGTACTCTACCATAGGAGGGCCCGCAAAGTTGGACTGCGTGTACCTCAGCCAGACTTATTCATGCATACCCAAACGGCTGCTCCATGACAATGCAACATGTTGGTGTTTTTTCGCATGGACGATATGAATGTGCGGCATGTTTACGAAGATCATGTAAATACAGACGTAATGCTATCCAATTCCAAGAGTATGTGTGCCTTGTGCTGGAAAAACAAGTATGGACTTTTGACGACCATTAAGGAGTGGCCCCTATATAATGGGAGGTACCGACAGGAATTCGATCAGTTCATCGTCGACCACCGAGAATGAGTTACAGCATATCGAAATTCGGGCAAAGTAGCCTCAAGCTGCATCTTGGCAAAGACGAAGGTGGAGGTTGTCTCGTACCAAGAAACGATGGAACTTGCGATTCTGGTAGAAGAATAATTTGAAATTTTGGCGAACCCGAACAATCCTAGGATGCTGCTACTAAACATTTCGTCCTTGAAATTGGTAATGTCATCATGTCGGAACTATGCAGTATGTCGACTGAACAAATTATATTCTTCCGCAACTATCTATCCGAGCTCGGGGCGAAGATGGAGTATGTGAAAACCGAGATCGTCAGCGATATAGTGGCCATGGACGAGCATGTAACGAGTGTTTGAAGGCAAATTATCGACAGATTTAATGTGGCATCTGCACAAAATGAAGAGTATCTGAAAGGGCTGAAAGGTTATAGAGATCATACATTCGCTACCTCGATTTCCCGTCTCGCCACGAAAACAGATATTCGGAACCACAGCAGGGACATATTGGATGCCTGCAGCGAACGCCAGGGCAAGATCGAAACTCGTTTGATGGAGATGCACGACTAAACCTATAAAAGAGATCAAAAGTAACTATTTTATTCAGTGCAATGTCGGACATTGCTAGCGACATACATAGGATGGTTCAGTTTGTTTACTCGAAGTATTTGCTCACCAAGAAAGCCAAAATTTCATACGAAGACATTTTTAAGCCCGTTACTCGTCTCGAAGCGCTCAGGGAGAGCAATGGAGCACCCATAGTCGTGAAGGCTATGGGTGTATTGATACTGCTGATCCTATGAAGAAGCGTAAACATGACGCTGTACAAACAGATCGGGACTAGGGATCGGATGCGGATTTGTCCCACAAGAAAAAGGTACAGAAGAAAGTTTTCAAACCCAATATTCTGGTTCGTTGCTACCTACGATGGTGCACATCTCGCAATAATGATACGACATAGAGTGTATACGTGCATAATGATAAATGGTTCCATGGTGCTATTGAAATAGAGTTTCTACCTGGTGGGATAATCCAAGTATGTGACTACAGGACAAGTAGAAACCCTGGTCTGTACGAACTTCTATTACGCAAGGAGCCCAGAGAGTTTACAGAATCCGACCTGCTGGAATACAAGACGTTGCTTGAACTCACAAATACACTTTACCAAGATAACAATCCTGAGACAAGTGTTTATAAGGACGAAGATCACGAAAAAATCGACATTCTCGCAGACCTCTTTAGTTGCCTAGCACTGAAGAGCAGTGAAGGTCTGAAGAAGATAGACGAAGACAAGAAAATCGACTACGTATTCTGGGACGACCCGAACAAGCTGGTCGATAGACTACGACTACTGCTCGCTTCGCAAAGGGTTAGAAATTACTCCCACACTAACGAGATAATTTCAATCATTGAAGAACTGAAAGCGGGAGGCTACATAGAATGAGTCGATTGGGAATAGCCAATGAACTGCACACATCTGCGAGATGGAACTACCGTCGCCACAAGGTCGTGATATGTTGGATGAACGACTTATTTCAAGCCGACCTCTTTGAGATGATACAGTATGCTCGGGTCAAGAAGGACTAAAAATACATCTTGACCATCATCTATGCATACAGCAAATTCGCCTGGGCCAGGCCTGTCAAGTATAAGAATGCTCGTGATGTCGCCGAGGCCATGTCTGATGTGCTGCATGAAGGACGCATCTTGACTAATCTACAAACCGACCAGGGCAAGGAATTCTACAACGCAAAGTTCAAGGCCCTGATGAAGAAACACAACATAAATAGTTATTCCACATACATCAATCTCAAAGCTTTTATCGTCAAGAGGTTCAACAAGACTCTGAAGGGCAAGATGTGGAGGTATTTCGGCGAATCGCAACTTAAAGTAGTTGGATATACTCCCATAACTCGTTCGCGAGTACCACTCACTCTACCACATGCTTGAAGCCCGAAGACGTGAAAGACGTCTCCCTGCTTCGAACATTGTACACTGACGTGAAAAGTAGGCACCCACGCAAACCGAAAGCCAAGGTTCGAGACCTGGTGCGCATCTCCAAACAGAAAAGCATCTTCGAGAAAGGATTTACATCGAATTGGAGCCCCGTGCTCTTTCGTGTTAGACGTATATGTAACTATGCTCGAGGGCCTACTTTCTCGCTGATCTGAATAATGTTCCCATCCATGGAGGATTTTAAGTGGTCGTTTCGGTAGAGATTTCATTAACGCCTCTTCCTGCTGCGTCGCTTTCGCACACTTCCGCCTCCTCCCATATATTTACCCATAGTGATATTTGCATTGCGTCTTTCTGTCTCAGAAAACTGCTTCCATTAGTACGTTTCTGTGTTAACAACTCAGGCGATACCACTCGTGGCTCCGATTAGGCCCCCGAGGTCCCCGAGTGCAGGCAAAAGCAAAGGAAAAAATTCGCTGGTAGATTTTTTCTTAGCTTTGCATGCTTTTATTCCTTTTGTCACTTATTTTCGTTTCACTTATGTCTTTCTCTTGCTCTCTGTACCTGTTTCTATTTTAACCTGTGACTTTATCTTCCTCTTATCACCCATGCCGATCTTCACCTTGGCCTTCATATTGGATACACCCCCGCAGCTATTTTTTTTCCGGGTCCAGTATCTGATGATTTTCTTATTTCATCTACCTTCTCTGTAAATTTCTTGTCTGTCTGGTGCCTAGTTTGCAGATACTTGTGCTGGGAATATGGCTATCGTGCTGTTTGCACGCCTCGTCCAGGGAGTATGTGCCTGTATCGTTACAGGACAGGCTTTTAGTAAGCTTAGTTCCCGACCCGCAGAACCTGTATCCTAGGATATGCAGCTCGAATGGTAGATTGTTGATCATCATATCGATGATCTCGCTTGCAGCTATGTTCTTAGCTCTTCGAGGCATCATGAAGAACTAACCTTAAAACTTATAATCACACTATTTCGTACATTTTTGTTTTAGTATCATTCTATACTTGGAACAGTACGGATGTAAAATTCTAATGATGCATCTGTTTGGTCGCTTCTGCAGTAAAGAATTTACAGATCTGCACAGTGTGACATGAAATAACGACCTGTAGGATAAAAAGTTCAAGTGTGACTTTTGAATGCAAAAGATTTTGAAGAGACATTCTAAAACTTGTAGCACTGGTTCTCTACAACTGCAATCAGCGCCACAGTTAGCACTGCGTGCACTGCAGTTAGCACCACAGTAAGCACCGCAGTTAGCACAGCAGTTAGCACCACACGCACTACAAGATAGTAGTGGTAATAAAAGTATTACTAAGCAAGATATTTTNAGTTAGCACAGCAGTTAGCACCACACGCACTACAAGATAGTAGTGGTAATAAAAGTATTACTAAGCAAGATATTTTATCTACCCATATGCATTCATGCTGAATATGAAGCTATCCCCCACGAATCACGGCATGGAAGCCTATTTCTNTATTTTATCTACCCATATGCATTCATGCTGAATATGAAGCTATCCCCCACGAATCACGGCATGGAAGCCTATTTCTGAATAGAGTGCGTTGCATCATTGCAGGACCATCAAATTGCGGGAAAACATGCATCCTACTTAGTCTGCTGGAAGAACATACACTTATATTCAAAATCGCTCCAGCAACCTAAATACCAACGACTGGCACGAGTACTGCAAGCTGCGGATGGTGTGGGTTATTTCCCTTGCAACGATAATGATGTAGGCGTGCCACCGAGTGAAGTATTGCCAATTTTGATATTTGTCTTTGATGACATTGCCTGCGAGAGGCAAAAGTGCATCCAGGGGTACTTTACCATAGGAGGGCCCGCAAAGTTGGACTGCGTGTACCTCAGCCAGACTTATTCATGCATACCCAAACGGCTGCTCCGTGACAATGCAACATGTTGGTGTTTTTTCGCATGGACGATATGAATGTGCGGCATGTTTACGAAGATCATGTAAATACAGACGTGATACTATCCAATTCCAAGAGTATGTGTGCCTTGTGCTGGAAAAACAAGAATGAACTTTTGACGTTCATTAAGGAGTGGCCCCTATATAATGGGAGGTACCGACAGGAATTCGATCAGTCCATCGTCGACCACCGAGAATGAGTTACAGCATATCGAAATTCGGGCAAAGTAGCCTCAAGCTGCATCTTGGCAAAAGCTACCTCGATTTCCCGTCTCGCCACGAAAACAGATATTCGGAACCACAGCAGGGACATATTGGATGCCTGCAGCGAACGCCAGGGCAAGATCGAAACTCGTTTGATGGAGATGCACGACTAAACCTATACAAGAGATCAACAGTAACTATTTTATTCAGTGCAATGTTGGACATTGCTAGCGACATACATAGGACGGTTCAGTTTGTTTACTCGAAGTATTTGCTCGCCAAGAGGGCCAAAATTTCATACGAAGAAATTTTTAAGCCCGTTACTCGTCTCGAAGCGCTCAGGGAGAGCAATGGAGCACCCATAGTCGTGAAGGCTATGGGTGGATTGATACTGCTGATCCTATGAAGAAGCGTAAACATGATGTTGTACAAACAGATCGTGACTAGGGATCGGATGCGGATTTGTCCCACAAGAAAAAGGTACAGAAGAAAGTTTTCAAACCCAATATTCTGGTTCGTCGCTACCTACGATGGTGCACATCTCGCAATAATGATACGACATAGAGTGTATACGTGCATAATGATAAATGGTTCCTNGCTACCTACGATGGTGCACATCTCGCAATAATGATACGACATAGAGTGTATACGTGCATAATGATAAATGGTTCCTTGGTGCTATTGAAATAGAGTTTCTACCTGGTGGGATCATCCAAGTATGTGACTACAGGACAAGTAGAAACCCTGGTCTGTACGAACTTCTATTACGCAAGGAGCCCAGAGAGTTTACAGAATCCGACCTGCTGGAATACAAGACGTTGCTCGAACTCACAAATACACTTTACCAAGATAACAATCCTGAGACAAGTGTTTATAAGGACGAAGATCACGAAAAAATCGACATTCTCGCAGGCCTCTTTAGTTGCCTAGCACTGGAGAGCAGTGAAGGTCTGAAGAAGATAGACGAAGACAAGAAAATCGACTACGTATTCTGGGACGACCCGAACAAGCTGGTCGATAGACTACGACTACTGCTCGCTTCGCAAAGGGTTAGAAATTACTCCCACACTAACGAGATAATTTCAATCATTGAAGAACTGAAAGCGGGAGGCTACATAGAATGAGTCGATTGGGAATAGCCAATGAACTGCACACATCTGCGAGATGGAACTACCGTCGCCACAAGGTCGTGATATGTTGGATGAACGACTTATTTCAAGCCGACCTCTTTGAGATGATACAGTATGCTCGGGTCAAGAAGGACTAAAAATACATCTTGACCATCATCTATGCATATAGCAAATTCGCCTGGGCCAGGCCTGTCAAGTATAAGAATGCTCGTGATGTCGCCGAGGCCATGTCTGATGTGCTGCATGAAGGACGCATCTTGACTAATCTACAAACCGACCAGGGCAAGGAATTCTACAACGCAAAGTTCAAGTCCCTGATGAAGAAACATAACATAAATAATTATTCCACATACATCAATCTCAAAGCTTTTATCGTCAATAGGTTCAACAAGACTCTGAAGGGCAAGATGTGGAGGTATTTCGGCGAATCGCAACTTAAGGTAGTTGGATATACTCCCATAACTCGTTCGCGAGTACCACTCACTCTACCACATGCTTGAAGCCCGAAGACGTGAAAGACGTCTCCCTGCTTCGAACATTGTACACTGGCGTGAAAAGTAGGCACCCACGCAAGCCGAAAGCCAAGGTTCGAGACCTGGTGCGCATCTCCAAACAGAAAAGCATCTTCGAGAAAGGATTTACATCGAATTGGAGCCCCGTGCTCTTTCGTGTTCGACGTATATGTAACTATGCTCGAGGGCCTACTTTCTCGCTGATCTGAATAATGTTCCCATCCATGGAGGATTTTATGCCGAGGATATCAAATCTACAAAGATTCCAGATGTTTATTTGGTTGAGAATGTGCTGAAACGATTTAATGGATGGTCGTATGTTAAGTGGTGGTGTTTCCCAGCCCACTACAATTCCTGGGTCACCGATGCATACATCGAACGGTGAACACTGCAAATTGCAATCAATATACCTTTGTATATGTGTTTATTCATGTCGTATTTTACTAAATAAATTTTGTGTAAAAAAATATGTTGCATGGCATTATAGAAACAAATATTTGCATTTAATAACAAATCAAAAAAAATATATGACGATTTACATGACCACTTTACCATTCGGTACAGGTCAATAGCAATCTTGTCGATAGTAATATATCTCTGGTGGTTGAAACATGTTACCAGTGCGCTTTAGTGGGTGATACTAAAAATAAATGGACAGTAGATATGGCGTGGAAGTGGTCGAGCGAATACAGTAATTAGCCGATAAAATAACCAACAAAAAAATTAACGAGGGGCAGTTGTGGTAGGACCTGTGGAAATGTATGCTTTTCTAATAATAATGTTTAATAATTTTTAAACATTTATAAAATCAATTTTTATTAAATTTTTGGAATTGTTTATACGTTTTTTCAAGTTGTTATATTTGTTTGGGATTTTTTTAGAATTTTTTGGTTTCAAGGTCACCAGGGTTAAGATCAAAGGTTAAGGTCACCGACATCTAACATGGCTGACGAGATGGACACTGGTCGACCTGGCGAGGGTCAGCCATGTCGGGAGCTTAGTCGATACACCTGTCATAGAACCCCAAACCCCAAACATGTACATCTTTAAATAATTTTTTAAATAATTTTTTTAAAAATTTTGTACTTTTTTTCTTTTTAGGTTTTATAATTTGTTTGCTATTATTTTGGGGATTTTTTTTGTTTCTAGGTCTTTAAAGGTTNTAACATGGCTGACGAGATGGACACTGGTCGACCTGGCGAGGGTCAGCCATGTCGGGAGCTTAGTCGATACACCTGTCATAGAACCCCAAACCCCAAACATGTACATCTTTAAATAATTTTTTTAATAATTTTTTTAAAAATGTTGTACTTTTTTTTCTTTTTAGGTTTTATAATTTGTTTGCTATTATTTTGGGGATTTTTTTTGTTTCTAGGTCTTTAAAGGTTNTTTTTTTCTTTTTAGGTTTTATAATTTGTTTGCTATTATTTTGGGGATTTTTTTTGTTTCTAGGTCTTTAAAGGTTATGGCATAGGGTCATAGTCATGGGTCAAGGGTCAAGGTCAGCCAGATGCAATATGGCGGTTGGATGACCGGAATGACAGAGAATGAACAGCACCGGGCGCCTGTGCCCTTGTGCTCTACCCATCCAAATTATTCTACTAACTTCACAATAGAGAAGTTAGAAACACCTCAAAAGTGGACATCTTTGTACATGTATTGTTGTAAGAAGATATTGTAAAAGCACACAATGTTCAATGAAGTGAAAATGTAACAGGCGCTATTGTTCTCACACGTGAACTTCAGAAGCTCACAATCATTCAAAACAGAACTTTTATTGTCGCAGATACGTAAGCAATATGTTCAAACCTCTATTTTTTTTTTTANTCACAATCATTCAAAACAGAACTTTTATTGTCGCAGATACGTAAGCAATATGTTCAAACCTCTATTTTTTTTTTTATTGTCTTGAGATTTCAGCTGTTGAGGGAGGTTGTTGTTTTTATACTTAGTATCACTAAATTTAGGGGAGTCGGGTAAAAATAACTCATAGATGTAGTAAATAAGGCATTTAGGTGTTTGTTATGTTTGTTTGTTCCAGGAGGGTTTATAGGATGAGAGTTGNTCACAATCATTCAAAACAGAACTTTTATTGTCGCAGATACGTAAGCAATATGTTCAAACCTCTATTTTTTTTTTTTATTGTCTTGAGATTTCAGCTGTTGAGGGAGGTTGTTGTTTTTATACTTAGTATCACTAAATTTAGGGGAGTCGGGTAAAAATAACACATAGATGTAGTAAATAAGGCATTTAGGTGTTTGTTATGTTTGTTTGTTCCAGGAGGGTTTATAGGATGAGAGTTGAAGTGTTATCACTTGAATAAATTTTTATGTCATATTTGTGTGTCTTAGCCTACTGGTATAAATAAATGTCATTACATACACACATGTTTGACTTTATTTCTTCACTAAATTAATTTATCCTCCTCCCCCCCTTTCCCCTTAAAACAATTAAATATTATGGCTCTGTGTACCCGAATATATGTTTGATTGAAGCTTAGAAGCAATGGAGAGAGTGATACTAGCTGTTGCGTGTAACAAGTGTATATTTGTGTCTACAATACTCCTCACTGACTTACGACTATAGTAAATACGAGCAGTGGTCCTTTTATTTTGTCCGTGGAAAGTCTCTTGCAAAGTTCTATGCAACTGTGTTACGATGTGGCCTGGTATAGTTCAAGGCCTTTAGTATTTTATAAAAAGCCAGTTTGGTTATATAAGAAAGTTAAAATGTTTTTCAATATGTAGACCATCTTGACATTAAAATTCTTCAGTTAATTATGATCTTTTTTTTGTGCATGTATGCATTTTATGAACGAAAAATAATATTTCCCAAATAAATACTAAATACAAACGTATTTCATTACAGTTCATGCACCAGGTGGAGCAGTGCCTTAGTACCGACATCATTTTTTTATGTTCAAATATATGAACCATGTAAAATTAAATTGTAAATTTTGTCAAGATGTACGTTCATAAATATAACACATAATATTTACATATATTACTTGTGCTATTTATGAATATTCTGCATTTCAATCGATTTGCAGTTAGACAGTTGACAAGATTTAAGTAATATTTATTAGTGTCGATTATACACAGACATGATAAAGTGTTACACAAGCATATGGTCTAAGCAATGGGAATGAAGCTGGTGAGTAACTGGGAGTTATGAAATTAATGTCCTTTTTCCAGCATAAACTACGTTTGCAAATTGGCCTTCTGATGTGGCTGGAATTCAAACGAGCTTGGGGGTGAATGTTTTGCAATTTATCTGTAATGGCTAATAAATGCTTCATATAAAGAGTATCAAATTCACCTTACTTGTGTTGTTTATAATGTATGTTTCTTATTAAAATATTAGCGCTTTTTCGGGCAGCATTTGTGCAAAACACGTTTTATTATTAAGTATAAAATATTTTCTTCGTTATTGCAAAGTACACAATTACAATTAATTCTTTACCCATTGATACCATCCATTTACCGCATCATGGTGTTCAAAATTATAACATTGTAGGTATTGGCCATAGCTCGACCAAGACAGGCCGCTGGCAGTCGCATGACAAATGTTTATACGCGTCGCAGCATTTCTAATTAGAAAACCATATTGTACAGGAGTTTCAGCAAAGTTTCAAGTAACCACAAAAGGACATTAGTATTCTAAAGTTAATTTTTAATAACATTAGCAATTTTTAACAAATAGTAAAGAGTCAAGTTTTTAAATGTGCATATACTGAAAATAATTTCCTGCTGATTTTATTTTCTCGATATACAACACAAAAATTTACAATATTTTGAGAATGATATTTGAAATAGTACAAGACGACTTTTCTTCTTAGCCATGAAATTTGATTTTATACAACTGTAAGTCGCTGGTAAAGGCAGTCTTGAGATATCTCCTGGGGTAACCAGGGATATCTAGGGATGCCCGCCATAGACATGGGATTTCCACCACGGACGTCGGGGTGGGGAAGATGTCCGCAAGTGAACATTTTGACTACCAATGGATATCCCTCTGATATCTAGAGGAGATCTGAGGGTACCCTGTGAATATCCTTAATATCCTTGCAGGATATCCTATGGACATTCATACGATATCCTTGGGCTGTGTGGGATGTAACAGTAAAATCTTTAAGATGTAGTAGGGTAGATCTACTTTGTTTTATGAGAATTGAAATTAAAAGTGAAGGTTCTTTTGATGCTCATTGTAGTGCATTAGTTGCAGACAAAACAGATCTGAAGCTTTTGAACTGGAAAAATGTAGGTGGTTCGGTTAGTCCTGTTGAAGTTATGGCATTTTGCAGAAAAACAATTTAGAGTTGAGCTTACAAACTATGTTTTTCGTAATGTGTAGATACTATAATGTTATTTTTAAAAAAAGAGATCTGCAGACTCTTTATTTCCTGAACTGAATGAATTTCTCTCATAATCTTGCATAATCAAAAGGTACAATTATCAAATTTGTTCTTACAAAATATCAGAAAACTAGACTTCGTTAAACTTTTCTTGCATGAGGAAGAGGAATAGTCTGACAGTTGAAATTAAGCAGAGCTTCAGTAAAGTTATCCAACTGCCAGGAAGAAACCATGAATGGACTATAGGAGGGTATGCACAAAGTTAATGCTTCCATAATCTGTTGATTGGTTAATGGTGCAACTCAATCCCTCTATCTACATGTATATTTTTTATTTGTGTGTTTAATTATGACCAATATTATATGATTTTTATTTTTATTAACATGTAGTGAGTTCCTTAACTTTATATCTCTATGGACTGATTTTGAAAAAAAGAAAAAGGCATTCATTGTTTATTATACTGCATTGAGTTTTTTCTCTGTAAAAGAATAAAGAAAAACAAAAGGATTTCACAAGTTCAACTAAACAATAATTGCTTGGTACTATATTTGTACCTTCCAACATTAGTGACCGATGACGTGATTAATTTCTTCTTCACACAATGAATTCTAAAGAAGACAAGAAATCAGAAAGAGCACGCGTTTCATTACGATGTCCTCCGTTTTGGAAAGCAAACACGAAGCTATGGTTTCACAGTTCACCACGTGCAATATTATAACAGAAGTAACGAAATTCAACCATATCATAACAGCTATGTATATTGGCATTAAATGAGGTGTGTGACATTTTAATCGATCCTCCTACCACTGATAAATACATAACTCTCAAAAAAGCTCCTATAGATATGTTTATGGACAGCGAGGTAAATTGATTAAAAATTTTGCGAAATGAAATACAACTTGGTGACAAAAAACCTACTCAACTCCTACAACAAATAAAAGAACTAGTTAGAGGTAAGGTTTCTGATACCTTACTGAAATAGTTGTGGTAACAACGGCCACCCAGTCACATTAAAGCTCTTCTGTCCGCTAGCACAGGTACAATTTCAAAATTGGAAGAAATGGCTGATAAAATCTCTGATATTACAGGACCTAATATCTGTGCTGTTTCTACTAAAATATTTCAAACAACCAATATAAGCCTTATGTATGGGCTCTCACAGAAACGAAACAATCTAATCTGGAGGCATGTATATATAAGCTTACTCGTAGTGAGTAATTTAGAGTTACAACTCGAAGTTGCAAGCTTTAATCACAGTCAATACAGGAGGTGATCAAAGTCCCTCAGTCTGAACCAACACAACAAAAATAAAGGTTTATGTTTGTACCAAGAAAAATTCAAGGAGGATGCACATAAATGTTGTCCACCCTGCAGTTGGAATAATATTCAGATGGAAAACAAAATACTTGTGTGGACGAGGCGGAGTCTACCCAAGATGGCATGCACCGCCTCTATGTTGTTTACAGATCAAGCAAATTCCAGTTTCTCATTGACACGGGTGCAGATATTTCCATAATTCTACCAACAAACAAGAATCGACGCAACAAACAACATCGATAATTGTACGCTGCAAATGGAACTACTATCTCTACTGTTGGACAAACTTGTTTTCTTTAGACTTACGACTACGGCGCTCTTTCAAGTAGGTTTTTATGATAACTGATGTTTCTAAAACTATAATTGGCACAGATTTATTGTCATACTTCGACTTACTCGTAGACATACGGAAGTTCGTAGAACCTACAACTTCATTGGAAATGTTAGGCAATATAATATCTGATTCTACACCTAACATAAGGTCAATTCACTCTAACATCAAGTATTATAAATTACTTTCTGAATGCCCTGCCCCGATTAAATAGTTTATATTGCCACCAAAGGTAGCTCACAAGGTAGAACATTACACTGAAACCTTCGGTTCACCTCTACACTCAAGACCTAGGCGTCTCCAACAAGACAAGCTACGTGTAGCTAAAGAAGAGTTTAAGTTTACGTTGCAACAAGGACTCTGCAGACCATCTAATTGTCCATGGGCCAGCCCACTTAACGTAGTTACGAAGAACGAAAACTAGAGATTATGTGGAGACTATCGAAAATTGAATACAGTCACTCAACCAGACCAATATCCTATTCCTTTCATATATGATTGTAATAGTACCCTGCATGGTACTTCAATATACTCCACAATAAGTCTAGTGAGAGCTTATCAACAAATTCCAGTATGTGAGGAGGATAATCCTAAGACTGCTATTACCACACCTTTAAGTTTGTTCGAATTACCAAATATGACATTTCGTTTGTGTAATGCCGCACAAAGCTTCCAAAGTATTATGAATGAGGTACTCAAGGCCTTTTGTTCTGTTTCGTGTACATTGATGACGTTCACGTCGCTTCAAAAGACGAAGAGAATAATCTCGTACATCTCAAAATAATTTTTCAACGACTATAAAAATATGGTATTGCCATAAATCCTAACAAATGCGTGTTAGGTGCTCCATAAGTATTATTTCTGTGTTTACAAATGTTTGCAGTTGGAATTACACCATCTGGTGTAAAAGTGGATGCAAATATTAATTACCCACAGCCAGTTACTATTTCATAATTGCGAATTTTTTTATGAATGGTAAACTTCTACCGTCGTTTCATTAAAGAAGCTGCTCGCATTCAAATGCCTTTGCAAGAAATAGTCTTCAAAATCAACATAACAAACACATGCGTATCGATTGGACTCAAACTTCGCTTCAAGCCTTCGCTGAACTCAAACAAGTACTAGCAACTGCTTGTAAGCTAAATCATCCTTCGCCAGACGCACATCTCATGTTGGTCACTGATTCGTCAGACACTCCATTGGGAGCAGTACTTCAACATGTAGAAAAAGGTTAAGATCTGGAAGTCAGTTTCTTCTCACGAAGTCTTACTCCATGCCAACAAAGGTACAGTACACATGATAGAGAACTCCTTGCTAACAATTTGGCCGTTAAACATTTCCGCTATCTCATCGAAAGTCGGAAACTGCCGCCACTTAATGATCACAAACCATTGTATTTCGCATTCACTCATGCTCTAGAGAAGAGAAGCTCTCGGCAAACGCGCCAGTTGGCATACATTTCTGAATTTTGGACGGAAATTCTTCACATTTATGGCAATACTAATGTCGTGGCTGGCGCATTGTCTCGCATAAAATAAATTTCTTTCCCATCACCTGTGGATTACGTCGAGTTGTGTTGGCAACAATGTGACAACGATTTTCAGGATTCTCTCAGAAACCTCTTACTCATCATGAGCAAAGTTAAGTTACTAGAGTCACACAAGGAAATTTTTTGTGAGACATCCATCATGAAATTCACCCACACATTCCGATTACACTCCGACGCAAAATTTTCGAAAACATTCTCAAATACAGCTATCCAGGAATAAGTGCATCTCAAAAATTGGTAACAAGAAATATGTTTGGCCAGGAATGAATAATGACATAAGGTTGTGGGCGAAAAACTACATCTACTGACAACACAGCAAGGTAACCAAACATACGCATTCCCCAGTCTCTTTTTTTTTTTTTTTTTTTTGCAGTTCCTAGTGAACGTTTCTCACACATATAGTTCATTTCATATAAGAAGGCCACTTTCTGACAGTCAGTGAGTGGCAACTTAATATATTGAAAACAAATAACCTGCCATTTACAAAATCCTGTATCAGCTGATGCACGAACGAACAAAAGTTAATATTACGTTGGCTATTCTGAGAGCAGTGCCGAAGCACATCACACAAGCAGAAGATACGCGGATAAGAAAGAGTTCGTAGATTAATTAATACATTTTATTTTACGTGGTCATAAAACAGCAGTTTTTAGTTTTAGAAACGAAACTTCGTGATAAAATAGTAATGTATAGGTGTTCAAAATGAGATGCACAATAAAACGATACGTATCCAAATGTGACGAAAAAATCCAAAGTTTCCAGACTCTCAAACCAGGTGCTGCCATCTTGTGAGTTAAAAGCGCACCATCATTTGCAATATGCCCTTCCATGCCATCTGTTATCCATATCCCGAACTACACCCAGAAACATATTATAGATTTGTTGTTTAAAATAACGTATTCACGCGCATATACAAATAATTTTATTTTCCCGCAAGCTCTGTATAATTTTTAAAGTAACATATATTTCGTGTACCGCGTTTACGAACGACCCTACACACGTCCACCAAGTTCCGTTTACGAATGCAGCGCCACCCAAGCAGTTCACCAATTGCCACACGGAGCAGCACCTCCTGGATGCGCTGACTCGCTACATCAAAGCCTATTCTTGACTTGCCTGTTGACGGCGAATGGATACATAAACGAAAAGACACGGCGATTGTCAACTGTCAAGAATGTGGCCTTCTTATATGGTACACAGTATACATGTAGATGTTGTTGGCCCACTTCCAAATTATGAAGGATTCCAAAGCGGAGTTTCTTACTGTTGTTGGTCGATTCGCTAGATGGTTAGGAGCTGTTCTAATTGCACAACAGAATGCTGAAACAGTTACAACTGACTTTATAATGTGTTAGATATCATGTTTTGGCGTGCCCTGAAAGATAACAACTCATAAAGGTCGTCAATTCAAAAGTGCACATTTCCATTCACATAAAAAGATGTTTGGAATTGACATGTCTAACACCACAGCTTACTGTCCTCAGTCTAATGGCTTGCTGGAATGTCAACATTGAACAATGAAAGCCGCTCTCGTGTGCCACTTACCACAACATACACTGAGGCGACAAAAGTAATGGGATACCTCCTAATATCGTGTCGGACCTCCTTGTGCAACAACTCGACGTGGCNCAACTCGATGTGGCATGGACTCAAAAAGTCGTTGGAAGTCCCCGGCAGAAATATTGAGCCATGCTGCCTCTATAGACGTCAATAATTACGAAAGTGTTGCCGGTGCAGGATTCTGTGCACGAACTGACCTCTCGACGATGTCCCATAAATGTTCGATGGGATTCATGTCGGGCGATCTTGGTTGCCAAATAATTCGCTGGAATTGTCCACAATGTTCTTCAAACCAATCGTGAACAGTTGTGCCCGGTGACATGGCACATTGTCATACCTAAAAATTCCATCGTTGTTTGGGTACATGAAGTCCATGAATGGCTGCAAGTGGTCTCCAAATATCTTAACATAACCCTTCCCAGTCAATGATCGGTTCAGTTGGACTAGAGGACCCAGTCCATTCCATGTAAAAACAGCCCATGCCATTATGGAGCCACCACCAGCTTGTACAGTTCCTTGTTGACAACTTGGGTCCATGGATTCGTGGGGTCTGCGCCACACTCGAACCCTACCATAACTTCTTACCAACTGAAATCGGGACTCATCTGACCAAGCCACGGTTTTCCAGTCGTCTAGGGTCCAACCGATTTGGTCACGAGTCCAGGAGAGGGGCTGCAGGAGATGTCGTGCTCTTTGTAAAGGCACTCGATTCGGTCTTCTGCTGGCATATCCCAGAACAGCCAAAGTTCGCCGCACTGTCCTAACGGACACATCCGTCGTATCTCCCACATTGATTCCTGCGGTTATTTCACACAGTGTTGCTTGTCTGTTAACACTGACCATTCTGCGCACACGTCGTTGGTCTCGGTCATTAAGTGCAGGCGGCCGGCCACTGCGTTGTCTATGGTGGGAGGTTATGCCTGAAATTAGGTATTCTCGTCTCTCTCTTGACACTGTGGATCTCGGAATGTTGAATTTACTAACCATTTCCGAATGGGAATGTCCCATGCGNCTCGTCTCTCTCTTGACACTGTGGATCTCGGAATGTTGAATTTACTAACCATTTCCGAATGGGAATGTCCCATGCATCTAACTCCAACTATCATTCCACATTCAAAGTCTGTTAATTCCCGTCGGGCGGCCATAATCATGTCATAAACCTTTTCATATGAATCACTTGACTACAAATGAAAGCCAAACCAATGCACTGCCAATTTATACATTTTGNCTCGTCTCTCTCTTGACACTGTGGATCTCGGAATGTTGAATTTACTAACCATTTCCGAATGGGAATGTCCCATGCGTCTAACTCCAACTATCATTCCACATTCAAAGTCTGTTAATTCCCGTCGGGCGGCCATAATCACGTCATAAACCTTTTCATATGAATCACTTGACTACAAATGAAAGCCAAACCAATGCACTGCCAATTTATACATTTTGNGTCATAAACCTTTTCATATGAATCACTTGACTACAAATGAAAGCCAAACCAATGCACTGCCAATTTATACATTTTGTACTCGATACTACTGCTATCTGTATATTTGCATATTGCTATCCCATGACTTTTGTCACCACTGTGTACATTATGGATTACAGCACTCTCCTTAGTTCTTGATATTCCCTGTACTGTGATGGAATATTTTAATCGATCCAGCGCCGAGATGCTCTATGGTTCTACAATACATCTACCAGGGGAATTTTCCAGTGTGACAACTATTACTGACACAAGCTCATTTACAGAACAACTGTGTACCACTATTTTAAATTCAAACCTGTGCTCACTTCAAGGTGTACTAATAAAACGGCATTTATACATCCTGGTCTTCAAAAGGCGACACATGTTTTCGTTTATCAACATCACTACAGCCTCCAAGACAAATTCTTTGATACAGAAATCAGTAATGGTCAAAAATTATTTATTTCCATTGATCGATTTACACCAGCCTTTTTGGAAGTTTTACCAACTGAAACAAAGAAGGTAACATCCACACTCGCAAGCAACGAAAATACCAAAATAGACTTACAAAATGTCATCGTTAACATTCCTTCACACACAAATCTATGGTCTCGCTGAGGTCGTCTTATATCTCGTCAAGTTATATTTTAAAATACCATATAATCTTTCTTATTATCCTATTAAGGGGGAGAATGTGTAGCGAGTTCCTTAACTTTTGTTATCTCTATGGACTGATTTTGAAAAAAGAAAAAGACTTTCATTGATTATTATACATATTACATTATGTTTTTTCTCAAAAAAAAGAATAAAGCAGCATCACAAATATTTCACAAATTCAACTAAACAATAGTTGCATGGAAACAAATGTATACTATTTTGCTTTGGATTTGTGCTAAGTTATTTAGTTGCTTTGGCATTTGTTCAGTGCAGTATTGTTAAAAGTTTCAAAATACTTTTGGGTTCCACTTCAGATTCCAAGTCATACTAGGCAGGCATAATAAAGCTAACTAGTAATTTTTAGTAAGTAAGGAACGAGAACAGTACAGTGTCGGGGGGCATGGGCTGTATCTAGAGGCCACAAAAATGCTCTGCTGTTAATATTTTTGGAACTTTCAAGTGCAGAAGAAGACATTGTCGTTGGAGCCTGCATCACTATGATAGTGATGACTTTCTACAAATTAAAACTATACATGTTTGTGCTCCCATTAGGTGACAGTTCACAATGTTTGCTGATCTAGCACAGTGAATTCTAAATTTTATCGTGATGTAAACTGTGATATATTTCATCCTGTATTTACTACTGGAAGGGAAACTCATAAGCAGTTTCCTGCAAAAACTTATAAAATCTACATCTGATCCTAGCCGAGCAGTAAACCGCAATATTGTTTTTTTATGATATTGCATCTGCAGTGACTCTAATACGGTTCCAGCACATTGTTGAAAGGGGATTCCGGTGATGATATTGAGAGTTCCCACCTTACCTTACCTCTCGGATTTAGGGTGTTGACTAGAGAATTTGACCGGCGCCATAACTCAGAGCATGGGTTAAATTAGGATCGTTTGGTCGATGGCCATTGGGTCCATGGAGTCCTCTGAAGATCTACGGTGTTTGTAGACGTAGATGGTGCATGAAATCCAGTATGTTTACCTTGGTTTCACCATTATGTTGGTGATGTTGTTAGCCATCTCACATGCTTTTATACTCACTTTTTTTTGCTGAAAGTGGATGCAGCGCCCTAAGAACCCAGAGGGAGTTAAAACAAATAAAACTCAAGCATAGGCTTTAGACATTTACTCGTTGCTGTGTGATATACACTGAGGTAACAAAAGTCATGGGATAGCAATATGCAAATATACATATAGCAGTAGTATCGAGTACAAAATGTAATACATGGGCAGTGTATTAGTTGGGCCTTCATTTGTATTCAAGTGATTCATGTGAGAAGGTTTATGACGTGATTACGGCCGCACGACGGGAATTAACAGAGTTTGAACGCGGAATAGTAGTTGGAGCTCGACGCATAGGACATTCAATTTCGGAAATGGTTAAGGAATTCAACATTCAGGGATCCACAATGTCAAGAGTGTGCCGAGAATACCTAATTTCAAGCATAACCTCCCACCATAGACAACGCAGTGGCCGGCCGCCTGCACTTAATGACCGAGACCAACGACGTGTGCGCAGAATGGTCAGTGTTAACAGACAAGCAACACTGTGTGAAATAACCGCAGGAATCAATGTGGGAGATACGACGGATGTGTCCGTTAGGACAGTGCGGCGAACTTTGGCTGTTCTGGGATATGCCAGCAGAAGACCGAATCGAGTGCCTTTACAAAGAGCACGACATCTCCTGCAGCCCCTCTCCTGGACTCGTGACCAAATCGGTTGGACCCTAGACGACTGGAAAACCGTGGCTTGGTCAGATGAGTCCCGATTTCAGTTGGTAAGAAGTTATGGTAGGGTTCGAGTGTGGCGCAGACCCCACGTATCCATGGACCCAAGTTGTCAACAAGGAACTGTACAAGCTGGTGGTGGCTCCATAATGGCATGGGCTGTTTTTACATGGAATGGACTGGGTCCTCTGGTCCAACTGAACCGATCATTGACTGGAAAGGGTTATGTTCAGCTACTTGGAGACCACTTGCAGCCATTCATGGACTTCATGTACCCAAACAACGATGGAATTTTTATGGATGACAATGCGCCATGTCACCGGGCCACAACTGTTCGCGATTGGTTTGAAGAACATTCTGGACAATTCCAGCGAATGATTTGGCCACCAAGATCGCCCGACATGAATCCCATCGAACATTTATGGGACATAATCGAGAAGTCAGTTCGTGCACAAACTCCTGCACCGGCAACACTTTCGCAATTATGGACGTCTATAGAGGCAGCATGGCTCAATATTTCTGCCGGGGACTTCCAACGACTTGTTGAGTTCATGCCACATCGAGTTGCTGCACTTCGCCGGGCAAAAGGAGGTACGGCACGATATTAGGAGGTATCCCATGACTTTTGTCGCCTCAGTGTATGTGCCCTTACAATACACACACATAGTTGAAGCGGACTCGGCACTCGGTCTGCAGTTGAAAAGGCCAGGCAGTGAAAATTATAACATAGTACGCATGATGTGTTAAGCCCTGGTTAAATTGCAGGGGACAGGCGGTCGACCCCTCTGCACTAGAAAAGAAATGTTATGTTATGCTAAATTGCTATTGACGTGAAGTGCTTACAGTCAATTTTGAAAGTGCCAAGGGGGTCCGCGCGGAGCGAAACTCCCGTTCTGCCAGTCAGCTCGAGTGCTGAAGTCAGACTCACATCATGGTGTCGGTTTCTTCTTGGGGTTGCCGAAGTTGGAGCCACCATTTCTTGAAAAATATATTGAGCCCTCTTACAATTAAACTAAGTTGTACAAAATAAATTCACACAGCAGAAATACATGTTGGTGACACGCCAGACTCTAATTAAGTGTAAATTATTCTGAGAATGTGACATCACTGTGTATGTCATCATACTAAATAATTTAATTAAAAAGAACAGAGGCCAGTTTAAGCAGTCGGCTGAAAAGAGAAAAAAACACATTGACTTTGAAACAATAAATAAAAGGAATTATGAAAATTAATTAAATAGTGGTTTTTAAATCGGCTATCCCAATTTCGGAAAACATCACCAATGGGCGAGTCTAAGTTTTCCAACATAGAGGGTTGGGCGAGTCCATTCCCTCAAAAGGGGTGTGGGAAGCCTTGCTCGATTTGCTAATATGAAAGAAAAAGCCTCGTAACTACTTATTACTGAGTTCGAAGCACTATTGGGTGACAACAGATTTTCTGGGTTACACTTTACCCTCGTTCGAGGGTTCCTAGCACTTTTCCTTCCGCCAATAGGCTGGTCGACGTGACGTCACTGGGGAAGAGGCCGCTCGTCGCTGCTCGAGCTGCCCTGACGTTCCATCCAATGGATTTTGCGCCTGACAGCAATGGCATTCAGGGGGAACCATACTGGACCACTTGCTATTCGCCCCCAAGAGTAAAAGAGTTACATTTTGAGGTGAATAAAGCAAGATGGTCACTTGAGTCACTTAGTAAATGATAGCGAGGCGGATGTGTTCCGTTCTCGCCAGGACTTTCCGTCGTGCTCGTGGCCGAGTTTGCGCCTCCACTCTGTGTTGGCAAGGTGGTGTAAGTAACTGCGGAGGTACAAGTGGTCACGAGAGCACTCGTGGATGTGTGGTTTACGCCAACATTGATTCACTTACACCAATAAAAATAACCATAAATTTTACCATGTTTTGATAATGTACTTAGTGATAAAAATAGTAATAATATGATTTTGATTCACTAGTTGTGTTCTTTGTACAAATTATTTAATTTATAGTGTGATAGTTTCCTCTTTTTCTCACTTAAGGAGAAATGTTTCTGTATAATGGTGCATATAGAATACATTCTTCAGACAACCAATTCTGCGATGACACGTCTCACTATTATAAGTAACTCAGTATGGAAAGTTGAACAGTGCAGATTTACACACACCATTTAAGATGCTGGAATACAAACTCACTCAACAGATGAATTTTATAATATTAACCCTCTTGTACATTTATTTTTCTTTGCATGTTTCATTTATCAGTTATGCTCTGTTTGCTCTCCGTGTTTAAGTATCATTTTAATAATTTATTTTGTAATTTTATGTACATTGCTATGTACACTGGAGAGCCAAAAAAACTGGTAAAGGTGTGCGTATGCAAATAAAAGAGGTATTGGACCAATCAGAGAAATGCGATACCGTCGGCAGCGCCTATATAAGACAACAAGCAACTGGCAAAGTTGCTAGAGGTAAACGTCGTAAACCTCTGCTTGTCTCCAAGCAGACAACACGTTATTGTCCGTTGACTAGACAGGCAGCGCAGGCTCGCCTACGACGCACCTAGCTTTCCTTTTGCGAACACACCCTGGAAACTGGGGTCGGCCCTCGTGGTCATCTCGAGCCTAGCCCCTAGTGGGTCAGTGGCCTCAGTTTACTGCACATTTAATTGGTAGGAATTACACTTAGAAATAATACACAAGCCAAATGAATTTCCAGAAACTCCTTCTACCTCCCCGTCCCTCTCCGGGAATGAAGCAGGCCGGGGGCGGGAAATACACCCGAGGCAAACCAACACTGATACCTGGAGTGCTTCTGTTACGTCCAGATGGAACAGAAACGAATGCAGAGTTTACTGCACAATTTGGACACAGGTCCTGTGTTGAAGATATCTTAGAAGCCAACCAATTCTTTCTGGCAAAGGAAAAGAAAAGAAAAGAAACCCTTGCGGCTGCAACACCTAGTCTCCCACCGTCCTTGCAAGAACTAATAACTGCCACGATAGCAAGCGAAGGAACTGAAATGGAAACAGAAGCCCCACGAATGGAAGAACCATTCAGGGTAGTCACTCCCCGCAGGAGCAATGAAAACCATGGCGACACAAAGTGCCAACGCACGACGCTGTCAGTGGCGCCAGAACCTGTTCCGGTTCAAAACCGGTTTAGTAAACTTCCGGAAATCCAGGATGGATATTGCCAGCAGGCTCCCGGCCCCTCAGGCACACCTCCACCGAACACACAGCCGCGTGTCGGAACAAACAACAACCCAGTAAAATCAGCTTTTAGGATCGTAGTTCCTGAAATAAAAAACTACAAATCAGTCGTGCAGCTGATTAGCAACATATCGAAAACCGGATTCACTATTTCTATTACACGAGACAGGCAGAAAATCCACGTCCTCTCGTCAGATCAGGCATTATACCAAAGAGCTCAGAACTCTCTGAAAGACAAGTCAATTAATTACTACACCTTCTGTGAGAAATCTGAACAGAATCAGAAAGTGGTATTTAATCTGCCTTCTACCACCGACTCCGCAGACACCAGACAACTCTGCTAAAACCGCGATGCATGCACCATTTTAACATAATAAACCCGACCTGAGGTGTATAGAGCCTACCATGAGATGCATTACAATCTCCAGCCACGTTAGCTACTAACATGCATGCTGGAGGTCTCGCAGAACTGTGAAGGAGCTCTCGCTTGAATAGCAGGATTTGGGGGCTCGCCAGACGAAAAATTTACTTGCATGGAATCGTCCAAGGAATTTTTTGATGCGCACCGCTATCAAGCCTCAAATAAAAAATTTAAATGGAAACATAGCAAGAGGTTTAAAGAGAAAAGGTGCCCCAAGGTAGCGGAGCGTACCAGCCTGCCGACTGGTACACTTTCAGTAATAATCATACTGCTCTGCTCAGGCCTAACAGAAATATTACAAGTTACTGGCAGACGAAAAATTACAGCACTCCGTCAAAAAACACGGTAATTATGGAAATCAAGAACAAACTGCCAAATCCGTAATAATGTTTGCCTCCAAAAATAATATTTAAATAAATCAGACTGCATAAATTGATGCACGTTGCCGTAGAACCTTACAAATACTTATGCCGACCAGGAATATGAGCTGAACACTCATGACGATACTGCAGAAGTGAGCTTTCTCCAAGTGCCAGGCACGGTATATATGCACAAATTAACCCCCTCTTCCAGCATGATGCACACCCCCTGAAACATGCGGTGCAAGGTTCATCGGCAGCAAAGAGGGCGATGCCAACTCGAGGGAACAGCTTTGCAATCAATTGATGCCTAGCTAAAGCTTTGTCCGCCAAATATGCAGCTCGTGGTATCGGCGACGACGACTGGGGCACCAGATTACACTCAATGAAAGAAACATGTTTGCACCTTCATAGCTTAGCATCCAAAACTGTTAAGTTCAAGCAATTTCAAATGACGAATACGGTAGCATGCGTACGCCACGTTACATCCCCTTCCACATATCTTTAGTCACTACTGCAGCCGACACTCCAACCTGGGTGGCCAATCCAGAGAGAAACACATTCCAGCAGGCAGGAACAATGTGTTCATCACAGATCAAAACACACAGGAACTTTCCAGAGCTGTGAGGCTACTACCTAGTAGTGTTCAATTATTAAGGAATTTTGAAAAAGTAAGTTAAGTTATAGACTGGACGAGAATTTATTAGACCCCTCGCTAGTTTTTTTATTTTATACACGCGGATTCTAGGACTAAAACCATCCCATTATTTTACTCGCGGTAGGTCTGGGTAAGGCGTTGCCTGCAGTGAAATGCGATGGTGATTTTAGGAACATGAGTTGTTTTGTCTAATATTTATAACATCAAATATGATAATTAATATACATATGTATCATAATCCACCATTTCATAATTCCTGAGGTGCTGTGTAGTACCCAAGTCTTGAGACAGCTGGAAATATACGGTGGAAACAGAATAATTGACAGTTATTTAAAAGTATAACAGTATTTTCATTTTACATTAATTTAAATTGCTATAATAGAAATATGAGGCAGTATTGCATTAAAAACTTGTATTATAAAACTTTTACTAGTGCTCCACTCAGGAAAGGAGATATTGCTTCCATCTCTGGGTAGAAAAATCGTGACCCCTCCCTGGCGGATTGGTTGACGAATTAGAGCAGGCCCTGCTGGATTCCTTCATTCAATACATTTTCAGAGTATAAATTTGCTTTAAAACCCGTTATTTTACTTTAATTTGTGTGGGACCAAATTGAAAAAGAGTGAATATTATGTTTAAGGGGTGTTTGTTTTGCAAGTAAGCTGCCTCATGAACTTAAGAGTTTCAATAATAACAGATGTGTTTGTACTGGCTGAAGGCCAGTTAAGTATAATTATTAAGTTTTAATATTTTAATATGGTTGTTTTAGGACGTTTATTAAGAGAATTAATGTCTGGGGAATAATTCTCTAGTCTTCTAATAATGGGCTTGTTATGTGAGGCATGTTTATCATAGAAATTGTTGTTATGAAAAATGATTTTATTGTCGATAAATAAATTGTTCTGCGGAATCTATATGTGTATACAATTATTCTTAGATATTTGTTCTGAAGTACTTGAAGGTGGTTAATTAAGACTTTACCTGAGTTTCCCCAGATTTCGTTGCCATGCATCATAGCAAATCTAACTATGGAAATGTAGGTTAAAAGATTTAATCTTGTTGGGAGTTTAGGATTTTTAAGCAATGGGTAAAATGGTCTGGTTTTCCGTTTACTGCATTTTTTATATTATTAATATGAGTATTCCAGCAGAGTTTGTTATATATAATTAATCCCAAATATTTTCCTGTTCTACTGTAGGGAATTTCAAACTTCGTCATATTTTATTTGCTGTACTTTTGCCCATTTCCAGTCCACAGGGAAATTATTAAATTTTAATATTACATTGGAAATATTTATAATTATGCAGACGGCTGGGATTGGTAAATATTTTATTAGTTTATATGTTATTTTATTATGCCCAGGGCTTTGTTATTGTGGACTGATATTAAGATAAGTAATAATTCGGGTAAAGTTACAAGTTATAGGTTTTATCCTGTTTTTTTTTCTTGCTAGAAAAACTGCAGTGGTTGTATTAATGTCCCAAGTTAAAATAGGGTCTCCGAGATCTAGATTCGGTGTGAATTGATCGGCAAGTGAGTCAGCTATGGCTACTGCCTTATCTAAAGGCGTATATTTTAAGCCTGATGGAGCTAAAATGGGGTAGAAGTTTTTGAAGCATTTTTACCTCAGAGAATTTTTGAGATTCACCAAAAATGTTTAATGTTATCTGCTATTTCTGTTACAAACGTTTCCCGTTTAGTTCTACATAATATGTCTAATTTGGAATGTAAAACTATTTTAAGGTTTAACGCCGACCGCTGTGTTTTCCAGAGCCCTTGTGGACCCACGCACACAACCTAATGGAGCAGGTAGGAACTATCTACTCAAGGTAACGGCTGCATGCCGCCCGACCAGAGGCCACATGACCAACTTTGTACTATTCAAGTATGTGTAACAACTTTGTATGTTACAAGGCATGTGCAAACCACATAAATTCATCTGATCAATCCTTCATAATTACTATCGTTATTAATGACAAGCCAGGAAATGGATGTGACAAAATCCCTGTGTGGGTAACAAATAACCAATGGGGCAAAGTGCCGACCATGTGATCGCCGAGAACTTAGTAATCCCGTAACTTTATGGAAAACTAACTAGTGTATCTGCCAATGTTTACTAACGGAACACAGTATTAAGTAATAACACTTTTAACCAGTGTCGTACACAATATTAGACACACATGTCTTGACTCCAGCAGTGGAACACTTTAACTCTAACTGAACCATGCTAAACTTGACATGCCAAACTTAACATAATTTTTGTATTAATTAGAAAACCTTTTAATTAACGCATATTCATTCTCTTCTTGTTTCGAAGTTTTCTATGCCAGTATTTTTTCNATTAATTAGAAAACCTTTTAATTAACGCATATTCATTCTCTTCTTGTTTCGAAGTTTTCTATGCCAGTATTTTTTCTTTCAGGTCTAAAATTTAAAAATGCTATAAAAACTATTGCCACATTATTTGAATCATCATTATGTATGGNTTTTTTCTTTCAGGTCTAAAATTTAAAAATGCTATAAAAACTATTGCCACATTATTTGAATCATCATTATGTATGGCAATGTAAACCACAAGTCACGTTTTGCTAAATATATTGTATTTTCGAGGGATATATATTCAATTTCATTCATTTGGTTTTTGTCAAGGGATATTCTGTTTTAGTGGGCAGTAGTCAACTTCCATTACCTCCGCCATGCGACCCCCTCTTCAGGCTGAGAGCAGCGGGCATCGGGGCAGGTCACGTCATGCGACTCGGGGGTGAAGCAACTTTTGTACTTAAACCACGTAGCTGCAAAAGACTTTTAATTATACAGGAACCATTTTATTAACTTCTTCGTGCACCTCCCAGTATGCCTCCCTTCTGAAGCAGACTCACCACCCGTCCAGCATAACGCACCATTTAACACTTTTCTCGAGTCCGTTGACGCCTTTTGTGTTACAACTTCTGCAAGTGTGGGGCCTCATGCCATACGCCCACTTAAGTGTTGTACTATTTCATCTGTATTTTTCTTACAACCAATGTTATCCGAAACCGATGTGTCTGTGTACATTTATTCCCACCTCACTGGAATTTTAAAAGGTGACGGCCCCATGCAACCATAAACTATCTGTCACATTTTCTGCATCAAGTAAGTCCAGATGTATTTTGTATGAAGTTTAAAGTGTTTAAGTCAGTTTATTGGAACAGTGTGATAGGGAGCGACAATACCCCAGTTCGGGTATTTTGGTAGTACGTCGCATATTCAGCCACCGATGTCAAGCATCATGCGCGACCTTGTTAACACGTAGGAGAGAGGGTTCATTAGCCTGGCCTTTTAAAACATGGCCCACCTCAAGAGTATTGTGCTAACCCAAGCGGAATCCCTTAACTAGTTAACTGACGCCCTCCAGAAATTAAGTTTATATCCGAGACTCTGTGATCAACCCGAAATGAATCAGTTTTTTAAATCTGGTTTTTAATTCTGGGGTCCTGTACCGTTGATATTAGTGCCTAGCATAATGTTTTTCAACCAGTAACAAGTCTATATCCATTGCAATTTTGTTTTAAAAGTTTCCGCCTGGTAAGGAGCTAGATATTTTTATTTTTATTGAATTTTAATTGTTTTGAAATATTTCTAATGCCAGTTCTATGTCGTATTTGCATTTAATTTATAATTGTTGCTCCGCGAATAATTCTTCCAAATCAGCTTTAAAGTTTTCCCAATTTGTTTACGGGAGTTTATTTAGAATAATTTCGGAGTGCTTACAAATCACTGGCGAGTGGTCTAAGTCTAATTCGACCAGGACTAATAGTTCTAAAATTATGATAGCTATATTAGTCATAATAATGTCTAAAACATCCAAATGAAAATTGTAATTTTCTGGTAAGTGTGTTGCGAGTGTTTGGGCAATGAACTAGGTAACTGTTTTGTTGAGAGTGATAGAAAAGAGTCATGCCTTTCATGTTATTTTGTATGTTGTGCCATGCTGTGTTTCTTTCATTTAATTCCCCTGCGAGTAAAAACGGGTTTTGCTGCACGGTTATTTTGTTCATATCTGCTACTGAAAGTTGTTTACTGGGTGATTCATAGACCGAAATTAAAGGAATATGTCCAGAGTCAGTTTGAATATCAATTGATGTGAACGCTTCTGGATTTGCATTTAAATGGTGGTGAATTCTATTATTAATAAATAACATAGTACCGCCTACGATAGTTACTCTATTATTTCTATAAGTTACATCGTTTTTGATTGCTAATCTCTTGTGAGGTTTTAGTTTGTCTTCTGAATTAAAGCAACTTCTATTCCGTATGTTTCCAGTAGCCTTTGTAATTCATAAAGTTGGTGAAACATGCTGTTGCTGTTCCAATAGAGAAGAGACAGGGAACCAGGGACTTGCTGGGTGTTTTGATCCATTAGGGAGCAACTCGGAATGTCGTGAGTGCCTCCTACAGCAGCATAGTCTTGACTGTTCCTGAACCATAGTTGCAGAAGTAAAATCATAAAATATGCACATGTCTTTACTTTTTGAGGCAAAAAGTATCGTTCGGTGGGTTATTCCAAAGTACCCTTCATAACTCCTTGTGGTAATTTCAATGAATAGAAACTTTTTCGAAAATATAATTAAAAATCCGGAAAAGTGGTATATTTCGACTCTACTAATTAAACAGAATACGAATTTACTACGGACATTAATATATTATGATTACAATCATTAAAAACTATACTAGGGTGGGCTATGAATATCAGGGAAATTGTGGGGTAAAATCTGAATAAAATATGTACGTTATCATTATATTTTAGTATGTAAATACGTTAAATGCAAAGAGACCTATCCTAGCATTACCTAATATCACGATGTGTAAATATAGGGTTTTGGTTATTATCAGGTACTACCGTATTCTGTTGTATTGCAATATTGACTAAACCTGTGCAATACACACAGTGAATTTAGGTTAAATTCGGTTAGGTTTGCTATATTTGATATAAATACACACCCTAAACCAATACAAACCATTAATACGATAGTGAGCAGGGCTATGAGGATAAGGGAAATTGTGGTATAAGATATGCATAAAATATATACCTACATAATATTTTCGTTTATAAATACGTTAAATGCAAAAAGACCTAAACTAACATTAGTTAACATCATGGTGTGTAAATGAATGGTACTGGTTACCATCACATAATACTGTGTTTCGTCGTTCTGCAGTGCAAACAAACCCTGAGTGTTACATATTGTGAAGTTAGGTTTCAATTCGATTAAGTTTGCTACATTTTCCTTTACGACATACCACAAAATGCAAAATCCTGCCATATACCACACACAGNCAATTCGATTAAGTTTGCTACATTTTCCTTTACGACATACCACAAAATGCAAAATCCTGCCATATACCACACACAGTACAACATGCCAGAAGTATGTGGATTTACTCATCTAGGTAGGCTAAAACAGCATTAATTCAACAAACTGGCAAACATGCAGGCAGTCAACACCCGCCACATAGACGACTGTCAAGCACAGACGCACTTGTACTTGCACCCTCCATTCATAAATCACAAGCCTTCGCATGGTCAGATTTGGATGTCACAACTCACACGCGCAGAAACTCTGAACTCACTATGAACCATACTGTATTGCATGTAATCTGCAACTAACCTCCAGCAACGTCTACACNCAATTCGATTAAGTTTGCTACATTTTCCTTTACGACATACCACAAAATGCAAAATCCTGCCATATACCACACACACACAGTACAACATGCCAGAAGTATGTGGATTTACTCATCTAGGTAGGCTAAAACAGCATTAATTCAACAAACTGGCAAACATGCAGGCAGTCAACACCCGCCACATAGACGACTGTCAAGCACAGACGCACTTGCACTTGCACCCTCCATTCATAAATCACAAGCCTTCGCACGGTCAGATTTGGATGTCACAACTCACACACGCAGAAACTCTGAACTCACTATGAACCATACTGTATTGCATGTAATCTGCAACTAACCTCCAGCAACGTCTACACNCGCAGAAACTCTGAACTCACTATGAACCATACTGTATTGCATGTAATCTGCAACTAACCTCCAGCAACGTCTACACATCTACAGCAAACAGGTGACTGATAATTCGCATTACAGCATTATACAACAAGGCATCCGATATAAACAAAGTGACAAAACGGTAATTATTCAGGGTAGCGTCTTTTCAGTAAAAAATTTTTAAAAACCCGAAAAGTGGTATATTTCCACTCTACTAATTATGTAGAACACGATTATACTAGGGGCATTAACGTCCGACTAATTTCGTAATATGTGCCCACCTAACCTAACAGAACCTAGCCCCACGACTAGTGAATCACTACTTTACACATTTAAACTAACCTAGGATTGTAGGGGTTTTAACTAACCTAGGATTGCAGGGTGTTAATCTAACCTAGGAGAGTAGGGTTTTTAATTAACCTCAGATTTTAGGGTTTTAAACTACACTACGATTTTAGTCTAACCTCGGATATTAGGGTGTTAAACTATGCTAGGTTTTTTTTATCTTACCTAGGAAGTAAGGGTTTTAAACTATGCTAGGATTTTAGTCTAATTTGTGATTTTAGGGTTTTAAAATAACAGTTAAACACACCAGAAGTATATGAATCAACTCACCTAGGTAGGTGACCCATTATATCGCCGTGCATCTTACCTTAATTGACAAAACACCACAATCTTCTACAACATAAAGTAACAACCGCTACATAGGCGAATATTAAGCACAGAAGCACTCGTTTATGCACCCTCCAATCTTTAATCACAAGCCTTCGCACGGCCGGATTCGGATGTCAGAACTCACGATCGCAAAGCACATATCCACACTATCTCGCTTTTGAAATGCTACTATTGGCTTCTCAACCTTGATGTAAATCCTGTGACGATGACGTCTACGGATCACAGCCAATAAGGTGACGGCACGATGTGCATTTGTTCAAGTCACTAATGCATTACTTCACCAAAAATTAAGGCATCTGACGTAAAAAAAAACCAGCCGGGCCGCTCGTACTATTAACTATTTTATTTTAAACGTTCTATTTATTTTAACATTACGCCCTCCTGAACATCCGCAACCGGTAGGTAGTGTGGGAAATAGCGATGCGCAGCCATTAAACATGGTGACCGATGTAAACAGAGCGGTCAAACTGGTCTTACTTTCGACGATTTATTTAATATGTTCTACTTATTTTAACGTTAAGCCCTCCTCAATATTATAAAGGTAAGCTATGCAGAACCTATTAATGCTACTTTCGTTGGTCTAGGATGTTTCCTTCAGAAAAGCTGCTACTCTAGATAATTACCGGCCGAACTCCTGGTATATTATCTATTTTATTTTCGATGTTCTGCTTATTTTATTATTACGCCCTCCTAAATATGAAACAGGTAAGCTGTGCAAAATCCATTTATATAACGTTTGTGGGTCTACAATGCCTTGTTCAAAAAAGTCACTATTTTTATAATTAACATGCTTGCTGCAGGCTCAGGTAGCANAAAGTCACTATTTTTATAATTAACATGCTTGCTGCAGGCTCAGGTAGCAGGTGTCATGGAGCTTCCTCCCGAGGTTGTACGGGAAATTTTATTGTGACATGTAGACTTAAGTTACGAAGTTATGTCATATTTTCCTTATGATATATTACAATTATTCTGTTTATTTTTTAACGTTTAAACGCGAGAAATATACATTGCCGACATTAGCGCTTACTTAATAGCGAAAATGTTTGTTTGCTAAACGTTTGACGTTGATCTTCCCAACCTTTAGGTAGTACTGTTCTATGGTAAGGCCATCTTGCTTGCTGCAGGTGCTAGGTAGGACATCGTAAGAGGGTAGCTCTTGTGCATATATTAACGTATTGAAAAGAATCATGCTTGCAAGGGTAATACGACCAGCTGTAAGGACAATTTTTGCTTGGAATGGTAAGCGTTGTTTGTAATGGATGTTAATTGGTATACAAGTTGCGAAATTCCTTTATAAGGATGTTAATGTAGCTTGCAAGTTTTATTGTTATGTTGTTCTTCTGGACATCTATCGCGTTTTCGAAAATTCACCAGTGTATCCACCGATTTACACCGGCCGTTCGAAAACTACTATTTCTGTCGAGTCCGGTTGAACCGATTGATCCACTAGTTCAACCAGCCTGAAAACCCAGTGGCCATGCATCAAAACATCAACATATAAATTTTCGAATGCTATCTCTGACAAACAAAATTTTACACACCCTTATCTCGTAGTTTTCAAACATTTCGAAAAATGGAAAAGTAATTTGTACGTCTAGTTTTACAAACTAGCTATTAAAACTTCAAAATTTATGTGTAATGGCATTAATTTGCACTAAGAAGCAGACAAAAATACTGTTGAAAATCAACCTGATGTTTGAAAAATGCCTCGATGGGTGTACACCGGTGTATCCACCGTTGGTAGGTCCATAAATGAATTTCCGAAAATGTTGCTAGTTACAGTCAAATGCATACACCTATGAAAAACCACCTATATCACAAAAGTGCTTTTCGAGGTAATTAAGAAACAGTTTTTCCGAAAACTGGGAAAATACCTGCAATTATGCGCTTTAGTTAATAGGAATTTCATTGGGGCTTCACATAATTTGCAGTATATACTATGAAATGAGATAGGAAGGCTACGAACATTGAAGTATTTTTGCAGTAAAACCCATAATCTTTTCAAATATATTTATATTGGGTTGCTGAACCATGTGAAATGCGACGCCTCTGAAAACCAAACAATTTTAAATGAGTCGTAATTATCCAGAATTGAGGCTTTTCCAAAAAAAAAAAGGAAAATAGCTGCAAATGGTGTATATGGTCATTACTAATCACACATAAAAGGAATTTTATTGGAGGTTTCGTGTATTTAGCAGTATATGCCATTAAATGTGATTGTGAAGAACGCTACTAACTTAATGATACTCAAGCGTAGTCCCTTCGCACTGGGAAAAATATTGTTAAAAATTATAGCAAAACATTATGCCCTCAGACAGTGTCCCAATGCTTGCAGGGGAGTAAATCCCTGAAACAATGATTTAATACACGCTGGCTGTTTTTATGTAGGTATAGAAGCACGAAGCACTTATGCATCTGCGAAGCTTACAGTTAACCATAAAAAGGGAAACGGTTTTTGCGTATGCTGATGCAGTGTTGCACATCAACACACACATACCTGTTTATGAGCATAGCACCCCTCACACTGAAAAGTACTGTTCAAGCGTAGCCAATGATGACGCACCCGATCCAGAGTCCCAGTACCAGCATGGGAGTAAATCCGGTAATTATTAAGTTTAGTGACTTTTCTGTAAAAAAAAATCACTGAAAATGGTATATTTCCACTCTACTAGTGATGCAGAACACGAATATACGAGGGGCATTAACGTACAACTAATTTCGTAATATGTGCCCACCTAACATAACAACCTAACTCCACAATGCGTGAATCACTATTTTACATTTTTTAACTAACCTAGGATTGTAGGGTTTTACACCCAACCTAGGTTTTTTAAGGTTTTACACTAACCTAGGATTTTAGGGTTTTAAACTAACCTAGGGTTTTACACTAATCTAGGATTGTAGGGTTTTAAACTAACTTAGGATTTTAGGGTTTTAAACTAACCTAGGATTTTAGGGTTTTAAAATACCTACGAATTTAGGATTTTAGGGATTTAAAGTAATCTTAAAACACACCGGAAAAATATCAACTAACTCGCCTAGGTAGGCAGCAGGTACAATTCCTCTGCCAATTCAAGCTTACCTCACTCTACGAAACACCATGATCTACTAAAACGCCACATAGGCGAATATTACGCACCGAAGCACTTGTTCATAGCCGAATATAACGCACAGAAACACTCGTTCTTGCTTTCTGTTTTTAAATCCGTGTGATTGGGACGTCAGAACTCACCCCGGCAAAGACACAAAGGCTACTGAACTGCCTCAAAAATTTCCATTAAAATCACATCTGACACGTTATGGTGACGTAACAATACCCACAAGCCAATAAGGTGACTGCAGGAATCATGGTGTCACCAAAAATCATGGCGTCCGCCATAAACAAACCGGCAATCTGCTCGTATTTTAAACTATTTTATTTAATATGTTCTACTTATTTTAACACGACGCCCTCCTGAATATTATCAAGGTAAGCTGTGCAGAATCCATTAATGCTACTTTCGTTTATCTAGGTCATTTCCTTCAGAACAGCCGCTAAACTGGATAATTACCCTAATAAGCTCATACCTTTCAAACAGACAACAAATGCTGGTAAAAGAAAAAACTACTACATTCTACTCTGAACCAGGAAAAATCAAGCATTGGGTCCCACAAGGCTCATTATTAGCCCTCCTACTCTTCCTAGTTTATATAAATGACCTCCTATGTGCCTTAACCCGTGGCATTACTCAAATTTTATTTGGAGAGGATACTAGCTTCTTAGTGTCTGGGGACTCTGTAAATGATCTTATGCAAAAAACAGACACAACATTTACACAGCAAAATGCATAGTTTACTGCTAACATCTCAACCTAGGTAAATCATATATTATGAATTTCTTCACAAAGAACAGAAAAAACACTCATGTTAGCAGTAACCGAGACAAAATTAATGAATCAGCACTAAGTAAGTTTATTGGCTTAAAAGTGGACAATTTACTAAACTGGAAATCTCAAATTGCATGTATTTTGCCTAAACTATGTTCAGCATGTTTCTGTCAGCAAATTGTTGGAGACGTCTTGAACAAAAATACAACAAAAGTGGCATATTTTCATTCCATCATGTGTTATGGTACAATTTTTTTGGGGTAATTCCACTGGCAGTAAAAAAGTGTTTCACGTGCAAAAGAAAACTGTAAGAATAATCAATGAAGAAAGTCAGATTCATGTAGACCTCTTTTCAAGAGCTCTGAGATTTTAACTTTTGCATGCAAGTACAGTAGAACTCCAATTATCCAAACTCAGACTATCTGAATCGCTGATTATCCCAATTCGCCAAATAATGATTCTCTCTACGCGCGCTATTGTCCTTCCTTCCATGAAGCTAGTGTAGGCGCCGAGCATTATTGGGATGATGAGTCACAATCTCTAGTGCAGTTCTATTATTGGCTGTCGCCAGGTGGCAGACCCGGCCCACCTGTCACTGTTCGTTTTGATTAGTCAGTCAGGGTGACCGTGTTTTGTTCGTGACGGCGTTGGTGCGTTGTTTTGTTTGCGAATGCGTTTCATTGTTCACCATGGCTTCTAAAAGAAAACTTGTTGTGTTATAATTAGCGGATAAACTAAAAATTATAGAGCAATCAGATAAAGGAGTTACGGGTAAACAGTTGGCTGAGATGTACTGTGTTGGACAATCAACAATTTCTGACATTAAAAGGAGCAAACCTACACTTTTAAACTTTGTGTCAGTGTTTGAAAACGAAGATGGAAGTTCAAGAAAATCAATGAAGGCAGCAACTAACAAAGATTTAGAAGATACCGTTTTCAAGTGGTTTTTGCAGCAACGTTCTATGGGAAACCCAATTTCTGGTCCGATTCTTTGTGAAAAAGCTAAGATCTTAGCTCAGAAGCTTGGTTGTTCATCCTTTAAAGCAAGTAACGGCTGGCTAAGAAATTTTAAGTCCAGGCACGGTGTCCGTGAATTAGATTTAAGTGGCGAGAAGATATCAGCAGACTCCAAAGCTGCAGAAGATTTTATTGAAAAATTTAGAAAGTTGTAGCGGACTCCTACGATCCTGAGTTTTTGCACAGCGCCGATGAAACCGGTCTTGTTTGGAAAGCTCTGCCTAAAACCACTTTAGCATCTAAAAGGGACTGTAGTGCTCCAGGACATAGTTAGTAAAGACCGTGTTACGGCGCTTAACTGTGTGAACTCTACAGGAAGCCATAAAATACCCCTTCTGTTGATAGGGAAATCAAAGAGCCCAAGAGCATTTAAAAATGTGAAAAAGCTTCCCCTCTTTTATAAACACCAACCCAAGGCTTGGATGACTGCAGCATTGTTTGCCGAGTGGTACGACGAAATTTTCATCCCTGAAGTGAAACAGCACCATAAATGTCTTTGAAAAGAAGGCAGTAAAGTGCTTTTAATTGTTGATAATGCACCAACTCATCCCACCGAAGAATTGTTGGAAAGAAGGAATGACCAGTTTAAAACAATCTTTTTACCGCCAAACGTCACAAGCTTATTGCAACCAATGGACCAGTCTTAGTGAAGCATTTGCCGGCCTTGAAACTGCGTTGAAGTGGATGGAGCGTCAGCCCGAGTGTGACCACATGCAACTTCTCACTGTCAAGCAGATGCAAGACTTGGCTGCCTGAAAACGGATGAAGACAGTCAAACAGTGTACTTTGACCGAGATGTTCAACAAGCAATGACTTTCATTTACAGTACGGTACGTACTACATACTGTACTAATATACAGCTCAGGCAGCAACTGTGGATAATCTGTATGACAAGTTCGAGACATTGAGTTGCAAATGTTCCACTTATCAACATTAATGGGTTTGCCTCCAAAGGGTGCAATACCATGTTAGCACAGAAAATTCAGCGCAAATCAACTGCGAAAAAACCTTTGAGGCATAATGACAATGAAATGTATATGCCATACGGAGGTGAAGTTAGCTTCGAATCTCTGCTTCAAATGGTGATTATCTGCATTTATGGTGACATCCAACTTCACGGAAAAGTAACTAAGGGTTCATGTTAGAGAAAAAACTGAACGTCAATAATAAAAAGAATTGAGCATTTCAGACAAAGAATGGCATGTATCATGAAGTAAGTAAATAAGCATTAAACATGGCACAGAAAGAAGCATGCATGTACAGTTTTTTTTTCTCCCAATTTTTGTATAACTGCCAAAATCTTCTGGCTCTGAACAATATGGATATCGTGACAAGTTTTGGGCCTTCTAAATTCAAAAACTTACATTGCATTGCAATCAAAGTGGCAGTGTCTACTACAAATGTCATCAGATTCATGGTGACTNCATGCATGTACAGTTTTTTTTTCTCCCAATTTTTGTATAACTGCCAAAATCTTCTGGCTCTGAACAATATGGATATTGTGACAAGTTTTGGGCCTTCTAAATTCAAAAACTTACATTGCATTGCAATCAAAGTGGCAGTGTCTACTACAAATGTCATCAGATTCATGGTGACTGCTCCAGTTTTTTCCAAGCGCTAATAAACTTGCGACTCGGAACAACTTGGCGATGCCGGAAGACAAGTTGAAGGTCTTCTAGTTTCGAAACTTCCATTGAAGCAGAAAAATTCACACTCGCACTCTAATCACAACTCTGCTCTATGTACTAAAATATATATTGGATTAATGTATATTTTAGTCCAATTTATGTCTAAAGGCTGATAAACATCACTCTAAAAGATTTGGGGAATTCTGGGAGACTGGTTAAAGGCCTTCTAGATTCAAAACCTGCCATTGAAGCAGAAAAACTCACATTGCATTGTAATAACAGTTACCGATTCTACTATAACTTGTATAAGATTTATGCCGGCTGTGCTCCATCTTTTGAATCTTGAAGGCCGTAAACTTGTCTCTAGAATCTCAAAGTTGTTCCAAGTTGCAAGTTTATCGACTCTGACAAAAATTGGAGCACAGTGTCTATGAATCAGATTTATTTTATAATAGAAATGGCAACTGTGACCAAAATGCAATGCGAGTTTTTCCGCTTCCATGGAATGTTTTGAATCTATAGGGTTCCAAACTAGTCTTTCATAATCGCAAAGTCTTTCAGTCGCAGGTTTATCAGCGCTTAGACTAAAACTGGAGCACAATTGTCATGAATGCTACACATTTAAAGTACATGCACTATCTGAAATTGCGGTACAGTATTTTCTTCTTTCAAATATGAAGGTTTTTAATCTAAATGGCTTCAAAATTTCCCAGTATCATTTTGCTTTGAGTCCTAAGTTTATCACCACTTAGACAAAAACAATCTGCAGTCGTCGTGAAGCTGGTACATTAATAATCATAATTATTTTACTACTGGTATAAGAACTAGGCACACTCGCGCTTAAGATGATACATTTTATAGCACTCACGTGTGTTGTGAGTGTATCTTGTACAAACATTTCCAAAAAATAATGTTTTGATAAGTTTTAAAAGTTTCCTTATTTCTTAGTATTATGTTCTAAATAATCAATCTTATTTATTTACACATTATGGTTAGTCTATTTAATTTTGTGTTCACAATATCACCATGCACTGTTTTTATACCATATAAAGTAGTGATTTGTGTACCCTTGACGCATGATGCGTCTAGAGAAAGAACAGAGCGACGACTTCACAATCTGCCAGAACGTGCATCAAACACTCATACCGACATCACCCGATAGTGCCTTCCAATGACGCACGGGCTAGGTGACTGAGGGAGACGCTCGTCAGCGCGAGAGGCTTGCTTCATCTGATCGACGCACACCAAAGTTTGACGTACATCGGGTTGTCATTGATGTAGGTAATTCCTCGAGGGGACAGAGAAATACTACCGCAGAGAAGTGGAGAAGAGTCAGTCAATCCAGGTGGCTCGGAGGACGCGGAGGTCGTGCCAGACCTCACGGGACAGGCGCCGAAATAAGTCAAGTCAATCGAGAGTCAGTGAAGCCAGCGGACTCGTGAGACGCGGAGGTCGTACTAGACATCGCGGGATGGACGCCGGAGTGAATCCAGAGGACTTGAGGGACGACTTCGCGAGACGAGAAGTCGAGAAGAACAAGCACACAGCAGCAGCTCAGCTAAGTAACCGCGCCTCCAAATCCAACCACTTTTCCCCGATGTTAGGAACTAAAACTCCAACCTGTAGGCCTCCGACAGGGAAGGGGGAAGGGAGCGGAACCCAGGAGTACAGTGTACCATTCCTATATATGAGTGATGTAACGATGAAATAAATAACTGTTTAGCTAACCAAAGTCAAAGTGTTTTTTTGCCGCCTCATTTTGCCCCTGAGTATGTGTCAGTTCACTACGCAATAAGGTTGACCTAGCGATCTAGCGCTCGCATCACCCTGTAGAACATCTACAGAGTGGAGAGCAGACTGGGATACGTCAATTTGGCGCCCAACGTGGGACCAGTTTACTTCTGTAGAGACGCAAACAAGAACCCTGTCTAAAACCCCGAGATTAGGAAAGCGCATTCTCTACCATGTAGCCGTTATGTCCGAGACTTCCGGGAGTCTTTAAAATCCCGGTGGCGCCCTCACCAGACAAAGCAAAGCTATTAAATCTATTCAATCCTCCCACAAGGAATACCGACCGGAGGCGAGCGCGGTGTTTAGAAACAATGCGGGTTCAAACACCCCGGGAAGGGAGCGAAGAGAGAAAGTCCGAGACAACACCAGATAACCATCAGACACAGAGCACCGTAAGAGGGGACCCAAGGGAGCGGTGCAGTGCGCCGCTATGCCACGGTACAGGACTGTACATGGTCCGGTGCAGCACTTGCACCCGACGCCACTGTAACGGGTGTATTGGCTGGCCAGACAGTTTCCGGCTAACATGAGGGACAGAATACAGATGCCTCGAGTGTCAGGAACAGCAGACGCACTCTGACTTCCTGGATTGCCCGGGACGCAGCACGCGCCGCACTCAATGCACTACCTGTATACAGTCACTTCACAACGCATGTTTGGGGTGGCCCGAAGAGGCCGAGGACACGAGGGGCTGGGTATACTATTGCAGGGTATGCCAAGGCCGGAAGAACTGGGAACTCCCTTCCAACCCGGGCAGAACGACCGAAACCTGGGTAGAAAAGGAGCGAAGGATAGCAGAAGAGATAGTATTACCGGAATTCTCAGGGAGACCACATGAGGACCTGGAAAAGTTCATAAAAAGTTGCGAACGTGAATTTCAGGCCGGAGGGATTCCCATAAAACGATGGATTCACAAAGCACGGGAGCAGTTAAAGGGAGCTGCCCTCACCTGGTGGAACAGGAATGGCGAATTTGTAGTAACAATTCGTGACCCGCATGAGCAGCAAATTCGCAGGGGAAGACGTATTAACGGAGCTACGAACTGACTTTTATACGCAAAAGCAGGACCGCCGGGAGGAAGTAGAGATTTTTATCCGAAGGAACGCGCAGATATATTCACGTATCGCGCCAGATGGANGCCGGGAAGAAGTAGAGATTTTTATCCGAAGGAAGGCGCAGATATATTCACGTATCGCGCCAGATGGAGCAGAGGCGGAGGGGGTGCACATAATCACTAAGCTGTTAATACCAGCCATAAGGAGTGCTCTTCGATACCCACGGGCCACACAAATGGAGGAACTGGTAGAGAGAGCCCGAGAAGCGGAGACCGATTATCACGAAATGTGTGAAACAGATGTTACAACACGCCCGCCAACCGCCCCCTTGAACGCCCGCCCGGTGCGGATGACCGAGAATAGCCAAACCACTAGAAGCCAAGGGGCAAACATACCCCCTTGCTGGTACTGCCCTGAGAAACATTTTCATCGCGATTGCCCTATCGTGAAAGCCCGCATAACCGCTGAGAGGGAGAAAGCTACCTGGGGCTCCTCCCTTGAGACAGGGAACAAGAACCGCCAGAAGCGTGAAGAGCCGGGAAGTGCGCGCGCTGGGACTGCGAGTCACCCGTCGCCCCCAGCGTAGACAAAAGGGTGGGACAAATTTTAACCCTGAGCGATCCAAAACCAGAAATACAAGCTCCCCGTATCGAAGTCAGAATCGATAGCCTCAATGTTAAGGCGGTCCTAGACACTGCCGCAGCCGGGAATTTTATTAAAAGCCAGCTGCTAACCCCAGAACAGAGAAAGGGAATGAAAAAAAATGCCCGCATCATTCAGATGGCACAAACTGAGTCACGATTAATGATAGAGGGGAGAATCACGTTGCCAGTATCCACAAGTGTAGAGACGATAGAAACCGATTTCTTCTGCGCTCCACACTTAGTGGAAGAAATTATTCTGGGACAACCATGGCTGACGAGACAAGGGTGTATAATTGACTGCGGGCAAAAGCGAATATATTTAGGCAAACAAGACAGGGTGGCCATAAATTGGGAGGCCCCGATAAAAACACCCCAACCACAAGAAATTTGCGACAAGGAGGTGAACCACCAACTAGAGACTAACAAACTCCAAGCACTGTTACAGATCCTGAACTCACATGTAACTATATTCGAAAAATCCACCCGGTTAAAACAGACCACGGCCATCCAACACGAGATATGGGTAACCGACCCTCGCCCCATACACTGCCGCCCAGGTAACCCGTCAGCCGGCCGAAGGAAAATTATCCTGGACCAAGTGGCCGAGATGAAGGAGCAAGGGATAGTAGAACCAACTGACTCACCATACAATGCCAGGGTAGTGTTTGTACCCAAGAAAGACTGAGAACTCCGGTTTTGCGTCGACTACCAGGCTTTGAATAATGTCACCTATCCCATAGCTCCCCCCACCATCAACATGGCGAATATGCTTCGTGACCTAGGGGATGCGCACATATTCTCTACCCTAGACATGCGCAGTGGATACTGGCAAATCCCAGTACACCCAGGATCCCGGAAGTATACAGCCTTTACCACCCCAGAGGGCGAAACTCTGCAGTTTCGCGTAATGCCCTTCGGGCTGAAGAACGCGCCCGCCACCTTCCAGCGATTAATGTCAGCAGTGGTACTGACAGGCTACAGCGGACAGTTTTGCTTAGCATACCTGGATGACGTAATAGTGCATTCCCGTACATGGGAGGAACACCAAATACACCTGAGAAAAGTGCTGGATCGCTTTGAGCTCCATGGGCTTACATGCCGAATGGAGAAGTGCCACTTCGGGAAAACACAGGTAGAACACTTAGGGCACCTAATTACCCCGGAGGGAAATCGTCCAAAGGCAGAAAAAGTGCGAGAAATCAAGGAGGCCAAAGTACCAACTAACCGAAGACAACTTAAACGGTTTTTGGGGCTATGCAATTGGCTCTGCGACTTTATAAAAGATGCCCCCCCCCCTTATGGCCCCCCTCAACGCACTCCTACCCACAACAGCTCGCTGGAAGTGGACCAGACAACATGAAAGCGCCTTTCAAAAGTTAAAGACACGATATAGCGAGATAACATGCTCTATCGGCCGATACCCGAGTTCCCCCTAATCTTGCAAACGCACGCCAGCAGGACTGGAATGGGCGCAGTCCTATATCAGGAGCAATCACAAAACCAGTGACGCGTGATAGCGTTCGCCAGCAAAATGTTGAACGAGACCGAACTGCGTTACCACAGTAACGAACAAGAATGTTTTGCAGTGATCTGGGCCATTCGTAAATATCGGTACTACCTGGAAGATAGGCCCTTCATTCTCCGAACCGACAACAAGGCCCTTACCTGGCTGAGAACCCGGAGTAGCAAGCGGGCAAAATTAGGGAGGTGGGCGCTGTTCCTAATGGAATTTACATTCACGATAGAGCATTGCCCGGGATCTACTAACAAGCTCCCAGACCCATTATCCCGCCGGCCGCAGACAGCTGCAGAAGAAAGAGTAGCCGAGGACTGGGAACATATGCTACCCCCCTTCCCCCAAAGCGACCGCAGCCTGATACCCTGAGGTTACAGTTAATTAAGTTCCGCGAGAACAGAGAACTTTTACAAGACCAACAGCAGGCCGATCCCGCATTACCAGGACTAATCAAACAATATCTCGACGGGTACGAAGAAAGAGATGGCGTCATCTGGGCAAGAACACGCCCGCGAACAGGTCAGTGGAAAATCTGGGTTCCCCATGCACTGCGGACCAGCATTTGCGAGCACCACCATGATCACCCCCCACGCGGGACACCCGGGGTTTCATGAGACATTAAGGGCCCTGACCGACCAGTACACCTGGCACGGAGTCAGCCGTGACGTCAAGGAACACATCGTCAGGAGGATCCAGCTGTGGTGTAGTTGCAGAGACCGGGAGGGGCACCTTCTCTACATACAGAGATCGGCGCACGTACCGGCCCCGCACAGGTCCAGGGGCCGCGAAGACATCACTAGTTACAGACTCTGTGTGATGCGAGGTAGAATGCCTACTGAGTGTCACCCGCTGAGAGCAAACGGCCGAAGCAACAAGTGCGAGACAGTGCAGCAAGAATATAAATTTGTTTACAGAGTGCACAGTCAACGATGAATTTCAGTAATTTCAAAATCGTAAGTGCAAAGTGTTCAGTTAACGAGGTCATGTTTACAGTGTCATTATGGGTGCAAACATGCGCCGTAAGATCACTCAGAATTCCGCGACAAAAGATGCAGGACATCAGTCTCGTTGTGCTTACCACAGTTCAATTAATCAGTAGTACTGTTTGCCAGTGTTTATTTTTGGTTTACTGACGTTTGTATATTGTCTAACAGTCAATTAACGCCAAAGAGTTGCTTGTNTGACGTTTGTATATTGTCTAACAGTCAATTAACGCCAAAGAGTTGCTTGTTGTTAAGTAAGGGGCATTAGTTAAGTGTGTGTTAGGGTTAGAAATCAGTAGCACTGTTTACCGGTGTTTATTTTTTTGTTTACCAATGTGTATCAACAGTTAGTTCACTGGTTACAGAGGTAACAAACTGTTTACGAGTGGTTTTATCACAAGTGTTTGCCGCCAGGTTTACTTGGTGTTAAGTGACCGATATTTGTTAATGTAATATGGGTTAGAACTAGTGATTTCGGCCCCAGCTGAGATAAGAATTTGTGTGTCTTGCCTTTGGTAAAACAGGCCTGTGTGCCGACCAGTGATAGGAGGTAAGGGTGTTTATTGTTGTTATGTAATGTGAGAATGTAAA
>NQII01007567.1:132594-159456 GCA_002778355.1 Clitarchus hookeri
GCGACCTGTGAATGAGCAAGAGACCGCGAAGGGGAGGTAGAACGGCCGCCTAGGGCCACAGCACGCGCTCTAGCACGTAGGCGCAGCACAGAACCATATCAGATACAGATATTCAACTACAGATAAATTTCTGGCAGATTATTCCGCGTCACATTTTTTGCGGGGGGGTCTTGACGCATAACGCGTCTAGAGAAAGAACAGAGCGACGACTTCACAATCTGCCAGAACGTGCGTCAAACACTCATACAGACGTCACCCGATAGTGCCTTCCAATGACGCACGGGCTAGGTGACGAAGGGAGACGCTCGTCAGCACGAGAGGCTTGCTTCATCTGATCGACACACGCCAAAGTTTGACGTACATCGGGTCGTCATTGACGTAGGTAATTCCTCGAGGGGACAGAGATATACTACCGCAGGGAAGTGGAGAAGAATCAGTCAATCCGGGTGGCTCGGAGGACGCGGAGGTCGTGCCAGACCTCACGGGACAGACGCCGAAATAAATCAAGTCAATCTAGAGTCAGTGAAGCCAGCGGACTCGTGAGACGCGGAGGTCGTACTAGACCTCGCGGGACGGATGCCGGAGGGGAAACGGGGATGCAAAGCTAACTTTGCCTCAGTACATGCCATTCCTCACTTGTGTGCAAGCAAAGTATGAACAATGCTACCCAGGGAATGTGAATAATTCATGCAAGTCAAGCATGGCAGAAAACAAGCCCAGCTGCAAGAATACTATTAACTCTGCATAAAATGTTAAGACCTTCGCAAACATGCTGGCTTTAAAAACATTTTGTCAAACGTTTGCCAAAGCAGTGGAATGTCCTGAAATACTGTTTCACATTGAGGCTTTCAAATGAAATGGAACTGCAAATTAGTTCCTGGCAATGTTTAATTATTCTATACTTAGAGCTCATTTAACATTCTTTGCTTGACTGCTATAAAAATTTACTAATGTGAATAATTTATCCCAAAGTGAAAAAAATTTATTGAATGCCCTCCTCACCAAAATGTTTGAATAGTACCAGTCTCTTATCTTACATGGATGATGCTAATTTGAAGAAGGTGGACTTAAACATGTAACGTGATGAATTTATAAATTATAATATTAAAATTATAATTAATAGAATGAAATTAGGAAGAAAATAGTTGTTGGTGATACCTAGTAAGAAATAGTTTTTATGCAATATATTATCACACACTGTGCACATGAGTGTGGCGAGTTTTCCCTTTGGTATAAGTTTCTAGATTAGGTGGAAGTTAACCATAAATGGACATGGTAGTTGCTGTTTACAATTTACTATGCACTGCAATTAAGACAGGAATGACATAGCTGCATCCAAAACCAACTGTAGAGATTTCTACTCTCTTGTCACACATAACTTAGCAAGATCTTAATGGTCAGCGAGTGGCAAATTGATGTATACGAAACAAACAACGTGCAATTTACAAAATCATTTATCAGTTGATGCATGAAGCAATGAAAGTTAATATTACGTTGGCTATTCTGACTGCATTGCCGGCGCACATCAGACAAGCAGAAAATATGTGGATAAGAGTGATTATTTAATACATTTTATTTTACGTGGTCACAAAACAGTGGTTGTTAGCATTACTAACTAAACTTTGTTCTAAAATAGTAATATATAGGTGTTCAAAATGAAATGCACATTAAAACGGTCCATTTACAAACTAAATGCAACTTCAATTTGGAGTACCCTTGCTCTCCATACATGCTTGATATTGATTCCAAAAGCCTACAGAAATACCTACCACAGGGTGTTGTTGAATAATGTTTTTAATTATTTGGTGAAATATAGGAGAGAAAAGTAAACTTTTAAAAAGACGGGATCAAGAGGCAAGCCAATGTGCTGCTACATGTTGAACACGCTCGGCTCGCAACACGTCCCGCCACGCCAACTTCCGAAACATTACCAGCTAGAAAAAAAGTAGCGCTCTTGTATAAAATGAATTTACGAACAAATACCAATGGTTTTGTTTTTCTGCGAGGCCTGTATAATTTTTAAATTAACATGTATTTCTGTGTACAGTGATTTTGGTTCCTAGTAATTTCTATTGGGTCAGTAATCGTTACACCTGCTTCCATTACACACCATGTTCATGTTTTCCCACAAACCCATTTCCTTGTTTTCGTGTTGTTACTATACTTTGTGGGTGGTATTTAGTATCAGTAATAGCACAATAACTGCTTTGCAAAAGTCGTTGATTTTGTTGGTGAATGAAAGTGCGTTGTCAAACAAGTTCCTCAAATCACTTTTATTGCCAATCTTAACATGCTGTAATGTCCATGGTGTGATAAGAACTACAGTTACCTGTCTTGCAAATGTTAACCCAAATTCGCTGTTTGTAATAAATTAAAAAAGAGTTAAATGTTTAATTTTTTGCAAGGTTTTCAATTTTTACTTTTATAATCTATAAAAAAAATGTATACAGATGTCAGTCTTTCAGTGCCTTAAAATTTGTTTAGCATTACAGTACAATGGCAATTGGATTAGCTGACAGCTTGTTAATAAAACATACAGCCCCTTCCTTGTGTGCTTCATGTCTTGCTTCTATTATAAAATATCAGAATTATTTGGTCATCCTGTAAGCAGCATACAAAATTGGTACCCTAATCTCATCCTAGCACTGTTTGTCTAACAAAACATTCACTTTTGCTCTTTGCCACTTAAGTCGTCAGATCAAGAGCAGCTGCTCTTCTTTATTCAACACTCCTTGAAAAAATTTAGCATGCTTCCAAAAGCAAAAGTGAACAAACCTACAAGCTGGTGGGGGAATGGCAAGGAAGGAAAGAAAAACCTAGTAAAGGCCACAAAGTTTCCACAATTTTTTTTTTTGCAATGAATTTGCGAATGTAGAAAATGGTAACACTGCGTACAGTATGATCCGCAAGCTGAAAAACATGAATGTAATCTTTTGTATCATCCACAAACATGTCTAGTCAACATGTCATGACAATGATGTTCTATTCTNCCCCCCCCCTGTCTTAAATTATCTTGCTGCCTACTGGTTTTTTTGTCATGTTTTGCTTCTGTCCTGTTCAGTGTGAAGTTCCATTCATAAGAGATGGAGAGCAGAAGAAAATGATTGATCAATGCCCAGCTACAGAAGGAAGGTAACAAGCAAAATAGAAACTGAGACAGCCATTTAACTTCTCTTCTTAAGTATTCTATTTAAAATTCTTTGAATATAACTTAGTCTTGGCATTAAAAACTAATCTCTCTTCCTATCAACCCAGTACATAGAGATTTTAAAATAAAGGCAAACTTTTTCTCAGTAGAAAAAATTATTTTTGCTGAATTCCTATGAAATACAAAAACCTGCGTTGAATATCTGCATTATTAACCAAAATAGTTACATTTTTACAACAGCAAAAACTAAATAAAAAGTTCTAATACTCCTAGATATTTTTAAGTACAACAAACACAGACTTGTCTTATTTTGCTTCAGCTTGTTCGTATCAAATATGCTTGCATTTAATTGTGCACAAACCTGCTGTACACATTACAGCATTGCAACATGCAGCTTTCAGAATAAAAATGCAGTACTTGTGATCGATGGAATAAAAAACAACTGCATTAGTTGACAACAAAAATAGAGGGAAAACCATTAAAATTTTACAAAGAAATGCTTTACAAAAACTGGGTGTGCATGTACTTTTTAGTGCCAGCCTCTACTGCCTGTACACTGTGTGCTTGGTAGAATGGATTCAGTCGGTAACTTCCATCCTTCCTTGTAACATTGCTCAAGCTTGCAGACATCTGGTGGGCAATAAAAAATGTTTTTAATAATTGAGTCGTCTAATTCCAAAAGCCATTAAGTCCAACAACCCAAAATTTTACTGGAAACAGGAAAAAAACTTCCTCGTTTTTCTCTTAATAGTGACACATTAATTTTTTTTTTACTGATGTAGGTGACATAACTCTGGATAAGCACACAACTGTGTATCCTACTAATATTATTAATGTGAAAATCTGTGTGTATGTTTGTTACCACTCAGCTCCATAATGGCTGAATGGATTTTGATGAAATTTGGTATGTAAGTACTTTAGGTCCTGGAATAGGATATAGGATACTTTTTATCCTGGAAAATTGTACGGTTCCTGTGCAATACAACACAATGTAATTCTGCAACGGCTGGGAATGTGACCGAAATATTTTTTCCCCTCTGGCGTCAGAGTTTTATCAGGCCGTCCAAGGACCTCTGAAATGGCTTAACGACTGCTATCAATCGATAACAACTGGGACAGAATATTTAATGTGTCCTCCGAAGTCTGGAAGCGCTCAGATGTTATGCCACTAAACGGTCACCCTTCCAAATGTGTGCCGCTGGGAGCGTTGCTTAACTTTGGTGATTGATTAAGATCCCTCAGCCAAGCGCAAAATAAGTACCTACGTACACTTATTTCTAAAGCTATAACTTGATGAAACTCAGGTTTTGATTTTCATACTTCGGCGCTGGAAAGCGGAAATATGGTAACTACGCGATAGTTGCACAGATACACTTCAAAAACAATACCCTACTTCTTAGCTATCAGGTAAAAAAATATTTTCTTCCTTATGGGTTGCTGTAATCGGTTAAAAACCTAGGCCAGCATAGTATAATTTTATAATCCTGTTTTCACATAAATGAATTGTCTTTTCCCAATTTATTTATTAGTGTATCACTGTAAAACTCAATTGTACCCGGGTGAAGTCGGGCCGGTTTGCTAGTTGTTTATAATTAATTCAAATATGTTGGACTTAACAGGTTTAGAACTGTAACGTAGACTTAACAGTGTTTGGAATCTTTTTTAATCCAATGTGGCAGACTATTTAATCCAATGTGGCAGACTATGAAGACAATATTATACAAAGGTCTGTCATATTTTGTGAACACATTTACAAATGAATACACAAGACATTTTTGAAAAGGAAACAGCTTTTTTATACAATAGTAGTTACTAAGCACTTATCTCATTTATGTCCTAGTTCCATTGATTTTTCAGACTGACAATGCCATCCTCGTCCACTAGAATTCACCACAATCATCTTCCCGGGGCACAATCTGTCGTAATAACATTGTTTCTTGAGTTTCAAATAGTTTTTTTTTGTAAAACTCTACGTGCTCCAACATTTTCCAGTTCGTGCCATAATGGTTCCAAAGCAGAGCCTTGATATCTTGCAGTTTTTTTGGCTTTTACAGTAACACCTTTAGATATAACAGCAGGAGTTGAGACCACAACTTTCCTCGTTTACAAATACTTCTAGCAACCCCCACATTAGAATTGTAGCTGATTTCTCCTTGACCTTTGATCCCTTATCAGTCTTACTTATCAAAATTTGTTTACTTGGTTGGAGCCTAAAGTGCCAGTTGACTGGCTTCTTACCTGTGTCTGGCACAGCAGACTTCCAGTTGTACACAGTTACGTACATTCCCAACTTAAACTGTCCCAACCTCACTGAAGAGATCTTCATACTTCTGAGGATTCAAGATTTACTTAGCTTTCACTTTCTTCTCAATATGTATGAAATTTGGTCCGGTGGGACGTAGAAGTGGCCTAATATATGGACTGATTTTACTGAAGGCGGGGCATCATTTTGTAACAAAGTGAAAGCCATCCCTATCATCATTTGGTTCTTATTCTGTCCTCCACACCCGTTGGCCACTAAAGAGGGAGGATGCCTGTTTGGTCACTATTACACAACCGGTGGTATACTGCAGATGAAATCTGGCCTAAACCTTTAGCATATTCATTTTCTAGCCATATATAGCAAAATGTGCTTTCTGTATTCTGTCGATCAGTTGACAGACCCTTGCAAATTATAATACAGTTGTCGTAAGAAGTATGAAGTCTGATTAGGAAGCTTTGGTAATGTAAGGTTTTTCTGACAGTCGAAACTACACACATTCTCCCCTTGAACAACAGTTTGAAGATTATTATAAAAGGACTTAGCTTTCAGTTTGTGAACTAAAAGTTTTGTCTCAGGCCTATTTTTAGTCGTGTCTTCAAGATTCAATTTCAGAATTTCTTTGTGCAGTAAGCAGAATGAGCAAACATCACTAGCTGGTGAGCCGAAGCCAATGTATTCGTTATCAAAGATGTTATGACAGAAACCCATAATTTACTTGTCGGTTTTGAGCAACTTTCTCGTTGTACATCCAATGAAGTGTAGCTATAGAGACATCATTAGCCAGATACTGTCTGTGAACATTTTATTTCCTGCAGTAATGTTTCTCTACAGAATAAAGAGATTCAATATAGGTCCAAATGGCAGCTCTCTTATCTACATAATTCCTGGACCTTGTATCCCCTCCCCTTTTCTCTTCAGGTGTGCAGCCAGTTTCAAAAATCTTTACATTAATTGTGGACCCAGTCTCTGGAAACTCCAAGTGTTTCAGTGAAGGTCTTTCTGCAGACTTGCGCCCTCGGAACTACACCATTACACTGCTTGTTTAAGAAATATTTTACAGTTGCCAGTGTCTGATTTGGTGTGTTACTAGGCCTATGATGGTGTGGCGTTTCAACTGTCACATGTTTCAGAATAAAATCATTTTGAACCTGCCTATCTGGTTTGCAGTAAAACTTAGGATTCATCCTACGCACGCCTTTCATACCCAGTTCCTTACACTTGAAGGAGTCTGCCTTGTAATTACAAGTCAGCATCTTCAGCAAAGCATTACAGGAATACCTGGAACAATGACCACCTGGGTCAAAATCACAAAATGGAAAGATTTCATAGTTAAAAGAAAAGTACAAATTTAAGTATGGCCAAGGTGAATTTACAATTTGTAAAGATTATTTACATGTAGGCCTATTGCTTACCTGTAATGACAATCAGGTCACACTTTATAAGTAGCATTTAATAAAAAATGAAAAAATTCTAAAATGTGAAGAAAATGTACTTAAAGGTTTTACTAACAAATAATTTGTTTTACACTATAGGTAATGTATTTTAGTTGTTTACATTACAATCCATATTTGTGTAGTTAGTTAAATATTGATTTGCATAATTTTGTGGTTCTAACCTCATTCTCTTGGCAACAGCTTTCCACCAAAATTCAGTTTTTTTTTGNATTGATTTGCATAATTTTGTGGTTCTAACCTCATTCTCTTGGCAACAGCTTTCCACCAAAATTCAGTTTTTTTTTGTGGCCATTCCATTTGGTGTACGTATTATTAGTAAATTTGAAAAAAAAATGCTGTAAGAACATTAAACTTGACTAAATATAGGCAATAACAACCAGAAATTAATAAACAAACCAAATTATAGGTGTACCAACATAGCATTTAAATTTTAGTTTCTTTTGCCTATATAACCAAATAAAACACATCAGAGAAAAGAGTCCCTACTCAGTTCAGGACTTGTTGGTGTTTGTTTCCGCAGTTGTAGAAGTGTACTTAAGAACCATTGGACTCAACTGAGTTTGAAACTGTTCCTAGAGTGGACATAATGGATTCGGGAACTGTATACTGTTTTCAGTGGTGATTTTCTCTTGGAAATGAGTTATTGAACTGTTTTAAGTGCTAAATATGTGCATATGGATGTCGTCTACGAGACAGTGTTCCTAACTAATTTTTGAAAAATGATTAACTTAACAGGTTGTAATGACTCAGTATTATTAATTGTCGGAATACGCTGTTCATTTTCTTTCGTTTAACAGGGTTTCGTAATATTTTATTGGGATTCAAAATTAAATCCGTGGTATTTTGTTCATCTGGCATCCGTTTGCCGTTTCTAAAGTTGTAGTTTTCAGTAAGCGTCATCATTAGATTAGAAACTTTCTGACTGCGTCATCAGGTTTTGTTCGAGAAGCTCGATTATCTTTAACTGACGGCGCAGTTAAGCGGGCTACGCAATTTCGGATAGCGGGGAAAGAGCGTAGCGACACACGCTAAACCCATATTTGGTAACAGTTGGTGGCACCCTAGGNCAATTTCGGATAGCGGGGAAAGAGCGTAGCGACACACGCTAAACCCATATTTGGTAACAGTTGGTGGCACCCTAGGGCGAGAAAGGGAGAGTAGAGCAAAGTAATACACAGAGTGCTGCCGCCCACCCACGTGGCAGGTAACTGACAACGGCCGAGCAGTCGACACCCAGTGCCGAGGCCGCGTCTGGCGTGGCACATAGTCCCCACACCGGCATCTTAATCGTACTCGTTATTTCTCCGCTGGTGTGGGAGGTCGCGGCATCTGTTTTTCTTCGGGCAATAAAAATTCTCAATAAGTAAATCAATTAACCACTGTGGCACGCAGCTCTGTTCTCGTCCGTTTAGCTGTGAACTTGTTCGTACTCGGCATACCTGAAGATCATATGTGAACTGTTCAATTGATTAATAAATACAAGTATAGAACAAATAAACTGGAACTTGACTTCTTTATTTAATATTTATTAGGATTTTTTTTTTTTTTTTCATGTTGCTGCCGTTGAGCTAACCGAGTGGTAACTTCCAGCCGTCAATACCTTGACATGCAACATTATAAATACTGCAATAACAGCGTGGTGCCACATTACAATTATGACGACCCACACATGGACCCACGTCACAAGGTTTTTGGAACTGGGCATGGGCAACTTGATTGTTTATTACATGCTATTATGTATAGGTTGCAATGATGCAGTTAATACTGATTTGATTGGGTTATTTAGTTAATTTTCTTTTGTTTTGCAAGGAAATGTAATTGTTTTTCATAATTTCAGGCATTTTGGCCTTGACAGAATGTGTATTCGTTAAGAGTTTAAATTTTTGAGTCATAGTTGAGTTTGCATCAGCGATTAGAGATAAAGGCTTTGTTCGTAGACGTTCTTTCTTTTTAAGTATGTTCTGGAAGTTCAATAGTTAAAGCTCTACATAGTTTGACTCGCGTGGGAAATTGGTGGCGATGGTGTTCACACCAGTATCCAAAGGGATTCTGTACCACGCTGTAACAGTTCCTGTTAAAGAATATTACATTAAATTTGTGTATACAGTAAATATTTATCTATCTTTTGTTTCTGTCAAAAAATTTTATGCAAAGTTTGTTTTTCACGTAATTTTAATTACAGCCCCAAGTTAATTATTATTTTTCTTTTAACATAATTTTTAATGGTAATTGTACACCACTCGTTCATTTTACTATAAATGTAGTTTTAAGTGATTTTAACATGAATATTTAAATATTGTTTTTCCAATACATTTTTATTTTAAATTATTTAAATATTTAATTTTTTTGGATAGTTATGTAGCAGCATTCATAAATTTAAATTTTTTCATAATTTCAGTATTTAACACCTAGTGTAATGATGGTTATCTGAAGTTATAATATTCCTTAATCAGCTTTGAGCATTATAAGTTTATATTGCTTTGTGTGTAGTCTGTTTCACTGATGTTTTGTTTATTCAAGCTCTAGAATCGTGGCTAGCTTTATCTATTCTGTCCACGAGTCATTGAATCTCTTGGTATTATGAATTACCGTAAATTTGCTGCACGGTAGATGGTANTTATCTATTCTGTCCACGAGTCATTGAATCTCTTGGTATTATGAATTACCGTAAATTTGCTGCACGGTAGATGGTATTGCTTCACTAGCTCAAACGAAAGCCACTTCTGTTCCCCGTGGTTTGTCTGTCCCCAAACCATGTAATGACGCAGTATTCTTAATTTTCGGGACCGGGACGTGTTTCAATTTTGTTTGTATTTCCAAGCTTCGTAATATTTTTATCGATATTCAAAATTAAAGCCGTGGTGGTTCGTTTATCGGGCATACGTTTGCTGTTTTACGTTTATCAGGAGTCCGGTTGTCGTTTCATTTCGAACATCGTAGTTTTCAGTTTTGTTAAAGCGTCAGCATTATTTAGCTTTTTTCAAACTGCGTCAACAAGTTTTATACGAAAAGTTCGTTTATCTGTATGTTGACGGCGCACTTTTAATTCGTACAACGCAGTTTCAATAACGTGTGGAGAGCGTGCACAGTTTCGATAACGCTGCTGGCAGATGCGTGCGTGGCCAGGCCCTTATCTCTTGAGAGGGGGGCGAGAGGCAGCACAAATACACGTGTGCCTATCGCCCTTCAAGCAGTGCATAAGGTCAGTTGAAAGTCAGTCGGCGGCGAAGTCAGTTCGAAGGCAGTCGCCCTTCAGTTCAGTCATACAATGCTCACCTAGGTCGCGTCGGGCGTGACGATAACCCCCACATCTGCAACTAGACTTTGCTATATAATTTCTCTGCCGGTGTGGGAGGTCGCCACATTTATTATTTCTTCGGGCCAGTTTTTTAGAAACGTAATAATCCGTAAACGACTGTGGCTCTATTCTGCACATGTCTATTTATCTGTGAACGTTTCGTACTCTGCATATATGAACTTTGTATGTGAACTGTGTCACTTCAATAATAAATAAAAGTATGGAAGAAAATACACCGGAACTTTACTTTATTTCATAATTAATTGGCGTCCATTGTACAGAGTCTCGTGTACTACCTCTGAGCTAGTCTAGTGCAAGTCTGCAAATTATAGTCTGCTGTGTAACTGGCGCGCCCAATTCTGACACCTGGGAACATGTATATGCTGGTCTACTAATACTGGAATGTGACTTTCTCAGTTGTGGCATGACAGAAATAAAATAATGGTATGTTAAGTGCTGCATGTAGAAATACATTTTTAATATTACTTTATAGATAATTGGCTAAACATTTGTGTTTTGTGTTATGTCTGTGGTATTTAATACTGCTATAGGAAAAACATTATTTAGTGCAGTTGTATGTTCTTTCGTGAATGCTTGTAATGCAGAAGGAATGTCATTTCTGGTGCAGAGGCAGCATGCACCCAGGTGAGGCAGTATCATCCTCCAGCCACTCACAAACAGCCCACAATGGATGACCTGCCTATTCCCCAGGGCTCGTGGCAGGCTGCATATGATGCTAAACAGAGGAAATACAATATACAATTAATTTCAGGAGTACTGATTTTTGGAATTACTATCGGAGTGGTGAGTATGTCTAGCTGACAAGTAGTGCTGCAACCTGTTAAATTCTCTCTTGAATGGTGATGTTTACACAGTTTGTGAATTCTTATCAGCTGGACAGAAGTTAGTTTAATGGGATGTGTAATTAAAAATTGCTGGGATGACCTACCTAAACTACATAGTTACAAGAATAAAAGGTTTGTTTGGGTGAGAATGGAGAATAGAGAGGTTTGGGCAGATCTTAAAAATGAGTTCTTGATGAGGAGATGAAGCAGTGCTGGAATGCAAGGGTACAAGGAACAGAAGATCTTTGAGAAAACCTGCTGCCCAGCAGGTTCTGACATTATTCCCACATGTGAAAATCCAGGAACATCTCCACTAGGAATAAATTCCAGATTGTCTCGGTGGGAGGCTAGTTCTTAAGCTGCTACACCATTAGCCCTGTCTGGGTGAGTATGTCACATTTTATCAATCTTTGCTTGTGGATGGTATGTATGTTAGTTTTAGTGTTTGCTTTGCTTATTTCAAGTCAAGTTTTGTAAAAATGTGTATCTTTGAGTAACCTTAGATGATATTCTGTAATGTAATAGCAGATGACCGTGAAACCAGACTACCTACCTGAAATATGTAGGTAGTATAGTGCGGCACGAATGCACATGTCATGGTAGATCCCTGATTTTGTCTCCCCATGGTTCCTGAAAATAATTGCTACTGTCACAGTATTAAAACAGACTAACTTTGACCCCTAAAAAATTACGTTATAGTGCATTTTCCACTCGAAGTTTGTGTTTGTCTCTGCCATAAAACCAATATGATTTTTAAGTGAAATGTTAATTTAATTCAATATTCAGAAGTCTTGGAATAAAATTATATTCCGCACCTGTGTGCGTAAATCTCCCTATGACATCAAAAATGATGCAGATATCACATGGCACATAAGTTTTACCAATTACTCAGGCCATTTTAGTGGCGNCCCTATGACATCAAAAATGATGCAGATATCACATGGCACATAAGTTTTACCAATTACTCAGGCCATTTTAGTGGCTTCTTGTAAGAAAATTGGAAGATTTTGTATTGGAATCTTAATTTATTTTATTACACGCACTTCCTCTGAATAAAGTGATATCTTGGAAGGGCAAGTACGATACGCCTTTATTTTTACACTACAAAACAAAGCTTTTAAAGGGAAGTTGTTTAGGTCACATACATTTTGGATTCTTTAATAACTGTTTTAATATACTGAATTTTGTTCTGTGGCAATCTTTGGACAATTACTTCACTAATTCCTTCCAAGCATATGTACATGATTATGATGTAAGAATCGTTCAGTTAATAGAATACTTCACCTGTTCCTCAAAACAGACTTCATAACATAACTTTATTTGTTGTGCTCCATTACAGTTACGGAANCCCTATGACATCAAAAATGATGCAGATATCACATGGCACATAAGTTTTACCAATTACTCAGGCCATTTTAGTGGCGTCTTGTAAGAAAATTGGAAGATTTTGTATTGGAATCTTAATTTATTTTATTACACGCACTTCCTCTGAATAAAGTGATATCTTGGAAGGGCAAGTAAGATACGCCTTTATTTTTACACTACAAAACAAAGCTTTTAAAGGGAAGTTGTTTAGGTCACATACATTTTGGATTCTTTAATAACTGTTTTAATATACTTAATTTTGTTCTGTGGCAATCTTTGGACAATTACTTCACTAATTCCTTCCAAGCATATGTACATGATTATGATGTAAGAATCGTTCAGTTAGTAGAATACTTCACCTGTTCCTCAAAACAGACTTCATAACATAACTTTATTTGTTGTGCTCCATTACAGTTACGGAAAATGGCAGAACAAGTCACTAAAGCAGTCATTTTACGGAATGGTTGACACATTCCACTAATATTAAATTTCACTAAAAAGGCACTACAAAAATTATTAATTGCTGATAAAAATATTTTATTAACATCATCAAGGTACTCATGTAAACACAATAAAAAAGAGTATATGCATAAGGGCATTACATACCGGCCATCCCTCACAATTTAGGCGTGACATTCACGGACAACCTCGACCTCGTGCCCAAATGATGGTATCTCTCATTTAATATGTTGTACATGTACAGTAGTTACATCACGAACGAGTTTGTACTTTTTGTTCTACTGTTCAATTTCCAGTCCGTAAAATAGTTGTTCTTACAGGTTTGTTAGGCTACACACGTATGTGCTTTGTTAAAAATGGAAAAATAGACAAAAATGTTATTAAACAATATAAAACAAGTTTCAGTAAGACTTAATAGTAACGAGTTTCCATTGATTATTGAGTCACATAAAGGAATTAATTTCATGTTTTGTAGCTCGTGCCGTACTAATTTTTCAGTGTTGCACAGTGGCAGAGATGTTCTCAAACNCTGTCGCAACTGATGGCAGTAATCAAAATAACTCCAAACTTGATCCAATAGTTGTGACTTTTCTTAACAAGAAAATGTAAGAAATTCAGAATTGACTGTTGGCAGTGTCAGTTTTGGAAGGTGACTTAACTGGTTTAAACATGTGTAATCTTTTGCTTGATAACCTCATCACCCTTTTTAACTGTTTAGCATTAAGTGCTGACAATGCCCCAGTAACAGTTGGTCATAAGAATGGTATAGCTCCTGTTTTTAAATGTGAAATTGAAAATTTGTCATTGGTTGCTTGTGTCATCTAATAAATTTGTGTACTGAGAAAACTGCTGTTTCTTTTCCTGCAAAAATTGATATTTTGATATGTTCTTCTATTTGGAGAAAGGTGTAAGAAGAAAAGGAATTAAAAGAATTTCTGATGTTGCATTATGTAAATACCTGAAAAGTACTAAAACATGTGTGGACACGATGGCTTTCTGTGGGAAAGTACTTAACCAGTTTTTCGTGGACTTCAGAGCTACAAAATCCTTAAGTTCAAAAACTGACTGAGAAAGATCAGGGGTGCAGCAAGAAGAGAAACACAGTGGCCTTCCAGTCAAAGAAAGTTCTTCTCAATGTGAGAATCCATCAGATGTAAACAGGGATGATTTTTGACTCTTGCAGAAGTATCTTGCATTCAGTTTATTTCCCAGGCATCGTTTTGTAGTGTGAGGTATTTAGTAAACAAATTTCCAACCCTTTCAACAGTAAAAGGAGGTCAAGATAGTGATGGTGAAACAGAATTCTTGGAGTCACAGTTTTGTTCCGTCCAAGTTGAAGACATCCCAGAGGAGAGATCAAAGCATGAAAGAATTGATACANCCAAAAGTTCAAAAACTGACTGAGAAAGATCAGGGGTGCAGCAAGAAGAAAAACACAGTGGCCTTCCAGTCAAAGAAAGTTCTTCTCAATGTGAGAATCCATCAGATGTAAACAAGGATGATTTTTGACTCTTGCAGAAGTATCTTGCATTCAGTTTATTTCCCAGGCATCATTTTGTAGTGTGAGGTATTTAGTAAACAAATTTCCAACCCTTTCAACAGTAAAAGGAGGGCAAGATAGTGATGGTCTTGGAGTCACAGTTTTGTTCCGTCCAAGTTGAAGACATCCCAGAGGAGAGATCAAAGCATGAAAGAATTGATACAAAATGGTCTTTGATTGGGCAATTGAGAGGTTGAGATGGTTGGTTAAAGTTTGATAGGTTGACACGTGTAATGCTGGGTATTTTGTCCATTCCACACAGCAACGCTGAGTGTGAAAGAATTTTCAGCCAAGTGAAAAACTAAAGCTCACAGTTCAGGTCACCACTATCAAGACAGTCACTTGAGAAACTGTTCCAAGTGAAATCTGCTCAAGAGGGTGTTTATGAACAGCACTTTAATGAAGAAAGCAAAATCTTCAACATACGTTTCACTTCAGTAAAAGAAGCAAATAATAAAATGCATTATATAATGTGTAAATATGTACAGGTAAAGTGCTTGAAATGCGAGTTTGTTGAGTATTTTTCTCTGCTGTTTAATTGGAAAACTTGTCAATCACATAAGCAACCTGAACTTAATGATTTGGAATTAGAATGTTGATTGATATTTTTTCTCTGGCATTTATGGNAGTGTAAATATGTACAGGTAAAGTGCTTGAAATGCGAGTTTGTTGAGTATTTTTCCCTGCTGTTTAATTGGAAAACTTGTCAATCACATAAGCAACCTGAACTTAATGATTTGGAATTAGAATGTTGATTGATATTTTTTCTCTGGCATTTATGGCTCTGCTTCTCAAACATACAGTGTAAAGAAACTGTTAGAATAATAGAAGTAAAGAAAAACAACACTTTATTATACACTGATTTATTTAATAAGCAATTAACTGACATAAGTAACCGACATCCCTCCGTGGTCTCGAGTCCGCCATGGAGTAGTGACGAAACTCAGTGTTGCCATTTTTAATGTACCATAAAAATAACACACCTCCTTACATTTATATGGCAACACCAAAACATACAAAAAAAACTTCACTATCTTATTAAAACTATCTATCTTAACTTAATATATCTTATTTTATTCTTTTACATTTAACATTTCTCTGAATTTAATGATTTTTACATTTCCTAATGCTTTTGTAAATATATCTGCAATATTATTTTCTGAATCTATCTTTACAACTTCAATATGTTTAGAATTCTTTTTAAAGTTTCCATATTTGGAAATGGCTATTGCCCCTGAGTTATCCTCATATATCCTAACTGGTTTACAAATTTTAGTGAAAACATCATTTGTTAGGCAAATAAGAAAATTTATTTCTGTTATAGCTTTTGATAAGGCAATGTACTGTGCAAATGTAGACGACTTTGTTACACAGTTCTGTTTCTTTAATTTCCAACCAATAACATTTCCAAACAACCTAATTATAAATCCTGAGGTAGACTTCCTGTCTAGAATGTCCCCTGCCCAGTCAGCGTCCACAAAACAATCCAAAATATCAGCATTATCATTCTTATAATATTTTAATTTAAGATCTCTTGTCAAGTACAAATACTTTAGAACTCGCAGAGCATATTTAAAATGTGTCTCATCATAACAATTTTGGAACCTGCTTAAATAATTTACACAAAAAGATATATCTGGTCTGGTACCAGAGCTTATATACAAAAGAGCACCTATTAAATTTCTATACTTTATATCCTCATTCTTATTAGCTTGTGCAAGTTTTAAATTTACTTCCATAGGGGTCTTATACAATTTTGCATTTTCAACATTATAACGTTTAGCTAAAGATTCAATATAAGATTTCTGACTCAAAGTCAAGATATTATCTTGATCATAACAATATTTAATATCGATACCAATATAGTTTTTTACTTTACCTTTGTCTTTCATTTTAAACTAGATACCAATATAACTTTTTATGTCAACAATAGCTTGTTCAGTTTTACAGCAAATTAATAAATCATCAACAAACAGTAGAATGTAAATAGTTAAGTCATTCTCTTCTTTAACATACAAACAATAGTCATATTTACTTCTGCGAAAACCAAGAGTTATCAAGAAATCATTGAAACATTCATACCATGCTCGGGGACTTTCTTTTAAGCCNCTTCTGCGAAAACCAAGAGTTATCAAGAAATCATTGAAACATTCATACCATGCTCAGGGACTTTCTTTTAAGCCGTATAATGCTTTATTTAATTTATAAACTCTGTTAGTACCATCTTCATAACCAACTGGCTGCTTTACATAGACTTCACATACAACTTTACCATTTAAAAAGGCTGTCTCTACATCCATTTGATGAATAACTAAAGAATATTGACGACAATAACAGTTTAGGAGTCAGCATTTTAGCTACAGGAGAATAAGTATCATCAATACACTCAGTTTGTTGGATTTGTTGGAAGCCTCTCACCACTAGCCTGGCTTTATACTCCCTTTCACTCTTCCTTTTGTATATCCACTTCACATCAATTACCTTCTTGTCCTTAGGAGGTTTGCTTACTAATGTACATGTATTATTTTTCACAAGACTGTCCATCTCACAATTCATTGCTTCTTTCCATTCCATTAACTCATCACATGTAATCGCCTCCTGAAAATTTTCCGGAACCAAAGCATCACAAAAATTGACATTAATGCAGTAATAACCAAATTCCTCATCAAAACGAAGTGGAGGTTTAACTTGTCTTCTTGAGTCTTTTTTTGTTATCCTATCTTCATCATCTTTTATCTCGTCATCATTATTTATTTCCTGTGTATTATCCTTTTCCAACTGTTTTACCATATCCATCTTCTCTTGATTTGTATTAGGTGAATCTTCAATCTTAAGAACAAAGAGTAGAAGTTTAGGTGTGTAAATTATATCTTCTTCTATTACATCACAATGTCTAGCAATAATTACTAACACTCTGTATCCAGTGTCAGTATATCCAAGTAAAATTCCAGCTTCTGCTTTCTTGTCCCATTTTGATCTTCNTCTTGTTTCTCATCTTCAAATCCACACAAAATTATATCTTCTTCTATTACATCACAATGTCTAGCAATAATTACTCTGTTGTTAACTAACACTCTGTATCCAGTGTCAGTATATCCAAGTAAAATTCCAGCTTCTGCTTTCTTGTCCCATTTTGATCTTCNCCAGTGTCAGTATATCCAAGTAAAATTCCAGCTTCTGCTTTCTTGTCCCATTTTGATCTTCGCCTTTCTTCTGGAGTTCTCATGAACACTTTACTTCCATACATTTTCAAATTTTTAACTGATGGCTTTCTTTTAAAAAATATTTCATATGGCGTTTTCCTTTCAATAGTATTAGTCAATGTCCTGTTTTTAAGATATGCAGCTGCTTTAATTACTTCAGGCCAAAATTTTCTTTCTACTTTTGCTTCTGATAAAAGACATCTGCCCATATCCATTAATGTTCTATTGTATCTCTCTGCTGTTCCATTTAGTTCATGAACATATGCTGGACAAGGTTTTATTACTATTCCCTTTTCTTTTGCAAACTGAAAAACTCTTGCATTCATATATTCCTTGCCATTGTCACATCGCAGTTCCTTTATCATCTTTCCTGTCAAGTTTTGTACCTCATTTACATATTGCACTAAATAATCATATACCTCATCTTTTGTCCTGATACAATAAACTTTAACTAATTTGCTGTAATCATCTATGAAACTCAAAAAATATTTTTCTCCCTGATTTCCTGAAGTCTGATGTGGTCCATTTAAATCTGTGTGTACAATCTCTAATAGCTCCTCTGCTCTTCTTCGATTATGGTGAAATGGTAGGTTATGCATTTTGTTTTCAATACATGTTGCACACCTTAGGTATTCAGATTCAATCTCTTTAGGTAATCCATCCAATGACTCAATTTTGCACATTAATTCCAAATTTCTAAAATTTATATGTCCCAATGTACGGTGTAGTTTTTCTTTTATAGTCATATTTCTTTTACTTACATTTGCTTGCATTATTTCTTCAATCATGTAGCTTTTCATCTTATACAATCTCTCATCTTTATTTGCCACTGCTAGAACCTTTCCATTTGTGTTATAAATTTTTGACAATTTCCTTAGTGAAACAATTGAATGTTTGTCTGTAATTCTCTTAACAGGTTTGCCTTCATTTCTTTTACATAAAAAACGTTTGTCAACATCACTTCCGATTTTTGTCCATAAACCAGGAAACAAGTATTAATATTACCAACTTTTGTAGCTTCTAATATTGTTCCATCACCAATTTTTACTTGGACAGGTTTCTTCAATGTCTCGCAAGTATCAAAGTACTCATCAGTGTTTATAATATGGTCTGTACAACCACTATCGAGTAACCATTCTATTTGCCCTTTCTTTGGCTTGTCATTTTCACTTGTTGTGTACGTATTGTTTGCAATGGTAGTATGAAAACTATTACCTTGACTCTCATGACTACTTTGATGATAATTTCCTCGTCCTCGGTAACTGGATAATCCATGTCCATGGTAACTAGAAAAACCACGTCCACAGTTTACATTTCTGGAACGACAATCTCTTCTAAAGTGACCTGGCTTTCCACAGCCAAAATAATTTAAATTATTCTGATTTAATGACCTGGCTTACACTCGAAAAACATTTGATGTGTCACTCGCATTCTCTGCCTTTTTTAACTTTATTTTACTTTTTAAATAGTCCACAGTTCTCTCACCCTCTGGTAGAACATCTATTAAATCACCAATATGGCTGTAATTAACTTGGTAGCCCCTTCAACATATAATTTAGCTTTTCCTGCTCCGATACTATTGCTCCTGCTTGTTTTAGTTCGTTTGTAGCTTTCTCAAAGTTGTCAAAGAATAAGCTAACCTCCGAGTAATTTTTTAATTTGATAGTTTCCAGATTATGTCTGCACACTATCTGCAACGCCGTTGATTTTTTTAGATACATCTCGTAAAATTTTGTGAAAATCTCATAAGCTGTATTGAGCTCTCCTATGTATTCCAGCTGTTTATTCGATATGGCACTATAAATGTAATTTGTTGCCTGGACATCCCTGTCATCCCACTTGTCATCATCAGTCTTCATTTTTGGACTTACTGCCACATCCTTACACTTCTTAAACTGTAAAAACTTTAGGATTCATAATTTCCAATTACAATAGTCCGCTCCATCAAAAATTGGAATTTTTATATCGCTATTTCTAGTCGCCATTTTGGTTAACAAAACCGTTCTTGTTTCAGAATTTTCATTAAACTATTTCACTCGTTCACTTCCAGACCGCGCTTCCAAACCACGCACCTCTGCTACCATGTTAGAATAATAGAAGTAAAGAAGAACAACACTTTATTATACAATGATTTATTTAATAAGCAATTAACTTACATAAGTAACCGACCTCCCTCCGTGGTCTCGAGTCCGCCATGGAGTAGTGACAACTCAGTGTTGCCATTTTTAATGTACCATAAAAATAACAGAAACGTGTTTATTTATTGTATTCATTGGCACATGGGCACACATTCATTAAATCATCTCTGCTTTTTTAAAATTATTATTATTATTATTATTATAAAGAGGCCTGTGCAGAATTTTAAAAAACCTTACAATTTTTCAAGTGTCAGGGTTGGCAGTTATGCATTCACCAGCCCAGAAATGTTTTGCTAATTGTGTGTGCATGCTCTGTCATAATTGCTTAAAATTTTCTTAAAGAAATTTCTGTATAGCCCAGTAAACTTGTTCATTACTTTTAATCTAATTTAAACCATACATTTTTTAAAATTATAGTTTAGCTAGTAAACTTGTTCAATACTTTTAATCTAATTTAAACCATAAATTTTTTAAAATTATAGTTTCCAAATTTTAAGTATTTTTCTTTATAGTCGTCATAAAAATGGTAAACATAATGGTGTACTTCCCACAACTCATCAGCTAATACAGTTCATTGCAAATGAATGTATGTATTTACTGATTGTGTACAGTGGTCACAAGTCTGTTAAAATTTACTGCGCTTCAATGAAAAAACTACTTACATCAGAGTTTGGTATTAAAGTAGGGATGGTTCAAAGGCTAAAACTTTTAAAGTATGTGTGAATCTCTAACTCGAATCTGAATTCATGCCACCTTAAAATTGCTTTCTTTAAAAATTCTCCAGTGGAAATAAACTAGGAACACAGCTACAGATAACTAATAGAGAATGCACAGACTACAGAAACAACAAAATTGTTGAACAGGTGAAGTGATACGAAACAAATAATTGGAAATACAAAAGCACAATTTAAAAATGGTTGTGAACAAAATTTTCAAATTCTGCAAACTGTAGAAATTTGCTTCAGAACTTTATTTGCACAATAAAACAAACTATGCCATCAACTTGGTAAATTGCGCATGATTCCCTCTTATCATTTTTTTCTGATTGTGACAATTAATTTTCCGTGTCCCTTGCAAAATGTAATAACTGTTTCACAGGAATTGAAATGCGCTATTAAAGGAAGGCTAACCTCAACCTTATAATCTTTACTCAAAACCTGTTGTAAGGTTGGCCGCTACAGTTACAGTGCCGACTAAGTTGCCGACTACCTATAACTTATCACTCGACTAGCTCAGAGGTAGTACACGAGACTCTGGCGACACATTTCACTTCCGAAGTTCATAATATGCAGAGTACAAAACTTGCACAGATAAATAGACATGGGCAGAACAGAGCCACAGTTGTTTAGGGGACGTTCAAGTATTACGTAACACAATTTTTTAAGATTTTTGACCCTCCCTCTCCCTGATGTAACGCGCCGTAACGTTTTTCTTTCCCCCCCCCCCCNCGATAATAATAAATAAAACAAGAGATTTTTAACTTGCAATACATGCGTATGTTGTTTATTTTATTTATTTGTATTGTTATTAAATTAACAATCACACATAATGTAATAAACATTTGCTTAAGTTTAAAATATGTTAAAATGGGCTCAAATTTGTTCTAATAAACTTTTACTACTAATCTGACNAGTTTAAAATATGTTAAAATGGGCTCAAATTTGTTCTAATAAACTTTTACTACTAATCTGACATTTAATTACGCCATTTTTCTGACTTGGCCCTGTCCTTACGTACATTTTTGGCTTCATCCACCATTGTTCTTCTCATGCATTCTCCTATTTTAGCTTTTTTTTTTTTACTAATAAACTCTTAAAATAATAAAAAAACCAATTTATTTAACATTTTAACCTTTGGCAATGCAATTAGAAATGGAAACCTAACTGAAATAAAACATTTTAGTCAAAATAAAATTGTATTCTTAACAAAAAATTTAAAATAAAATCAGCTATAATTCAAAAGTAGGTAGGTATGTAAAAAAAAAAACAATTCAATTGGGGTTACTGCTCCTCTGTCCACGGGTGTGCTAGCCACTCAGACTCTTTCATTACTGGCATCCGGAGAGCAGACGAAGAGGGTTCCGGAATTGTTAAACCACTTGCATCTACTTCGTCTTCGTCGAGCCAATCGGCATCCTCAGACGATGTTTCACAGCGGCGCACAATGCAGAGAAACTCATTTGCCCTTCTGGCAGCAAGTCGCTGTGGCCGTACTCTACTTTCACGACGGTCTTGGGCAGTCTTGCCATGCACGTAACGACTGTGCATTTGCACACTCTTGTGGGATGTGAAATAGATCCCACAGGTTGCACATATTCTGTTCTTGAGGTTGGATTGTACTGATGGGCAAAAGAAATCGTAAGGCATCTGCTTAAACCCTTCTAGAGGAGGCGACAGATCAACGGACAACCTCACAAGAAGTGGTGAAAACTTGCATGATCCTTTGTCTAGCTGACTAGGTACCACGAGCTTGCTTGGGGTTTGAAGGATTGGACAGGGTGGCGGCAGGAAAGTGTCCTGAAAGACAGATTTCAATGCACTCCTCGAGCGGGAACAGCAGGATTCGTCCGCGCATTTTATCACTTGCAAGAAATATTGCGATTCACAGACGTGAGCGCTATACCACGCCAGATTAGGTTCTGCTGGATCCTGCAAGCTATCTTCGGGCTTTCTATATTCCGCCGAAACATCGTAGTTGTCAATTTTCATTTCCCTCCAGACCTCTGCAAGTGTCTCCCCAGCGTGCTGAAAATTGCGTTTTTCCAAATCATCATCAATAGTCATTCCTTTGTTGTCGAGATGTGAACCAAAATGTTCATGCGGCAGGATGACGCCTGACAGCCGTTTGCTGAGGGGGGCCATGCGTCGCTCAACTCGGTTGTATGCGCTCCGCCCAGGGGCATTAGTCGCTATGAACAGGGCGTCCAGGTTGTATTTTTTGAAGTGATGAATGGCAAAGTTCTTGACTTTCCGATAACGTGGATTTTCGTCCGGCCCGCCATCTACAAAGATGATGATCACTGGCTTCACGGTGTTCGATTCTGTCATCATTAAGAGTTTGAATGCAGGCACTGATAAAAGTGATTCGAAATCATAAGCATGTGTGTTCGCTGTGGAGGATGCGTGTTTCCCACTCCTTATGGATATGTGTGTCGGCCCGCTGTAACCAACAGCTTCTTCCTTACCCAAACCCTCAGGATCCACGATGACGCCGGCGTATACAGAAGGAATAAGTTTGTGCCGCTCTGCCACGACCCAGTCATGGTCAGGTAAAAGTACTCTGTATTCCATATGCATTAATAGAGGGCTCTGACTTTTTACTGCCGGTAAACCTATTGGTACACGGGCCTTATCGTCTTGAGAGAGAACAAATACTTGCTGCGGTCCCAGAAGCGAAGCGAGAGATTCCAAAGACCTGATTGTAGCAGTGCAGAATTCCCCGTCCTCGTGCTTTTTGTGCATCTCGGTGTGTGGTCTTGCTAACTTAACGGGTACGGTGCGTACGTGCCTCCTTCCCTCTGCAGTGTTAGAAATGTGTGGGAGTAAGTGAAGATATGTGCCGCTTCGAGAAATTTGGAATCCCATCAACAACAGCCTATCATGCAGATCGGACAAAGTGAGACAACTCCTAATCATCTCTGTTCGGCGGCGTTCATCAGCAGCGCTGCCATGAATGGCAATGTTAATTATGGTCTCCAGGAGAGCAGGTTGCGAGTCAACCAAAGGGGGCTGCCCAGTGCCATATCAAGGTTTTACTGCAGCAGGATTGTTTTACCGACGTTCAGCTTTCTCAAGTTTTTCTTTGGCTCGAAATTTTTTTGCACGCTTGGCACTGTCTCTTTTTTTCTTTAAACATGTTTCTTCTTCTTTCAATTCTTTCCGTAGTTTTTTTATTTCTTCGTGAACATCATCTTTGGCTATACCAGTGTACCTTGCTTCAGTAAGAACATTTATTCTCTGTTGAAGTAGGTAAATTTTCTTCATAAGAGTTTCTTGAGCCGGTTTGTTTGGAACATTTTTAGTCATGTCCGAAACAATCTAAGTCGTGTGTGGTTCCGTAGACAGGATGTCCACGTTGTCCACAGTTTCCTCATCATGGGTATCGCTCATCTTTCGTTTGACGGCACTGCTCTCTCTTCCAGCAACTCCGACAATCAATTGCATAAGAGATGAACACCGCGGATACTACAGCTTCGGAATCCTATAAACTAAGTGATAAATTAATATAGGTATTATTGAGACATGCGATATAGAACTTATACACATATATATACTACATATATTATTTGTATAAACATCCAGACCTACACAAACTGTACTGAAAAAGTGTAGGTACATACACACCTGTTTTTGTTGAAGAGTACGCAAAGTCTGTGGGACATTGGGCCTTGCCGACAATAGTGTTGCTGGCGTGCTTGAGGTTTTCATAGGTACCTAAAAATATATAATACTTATGACCAGTTCTTTTATGAAAAATCTAGGTTTGGTTTATATATAATATACCTACCTATATGCAATATTATTACATTTTAGCAGTAACCTTACCTGTGTAAAATAACTAAGCATTGTTGCTTTCTTCTTCGTGGCCTTCACCTTGAACTCTCGTATAACATCATTTATATGTTCTATAAACTTTTCTTTATTTTTAAGTTTTTCTTTAGCCGTTTTCCAAATTTCGTTGGCATTTTTTTGGCACAGTTGCGCTGGCAAGTCAGCATGAGAGCCTTTATAGGCCAAAAACCGGTGATGATGCAAATCTCCCTCTTTTGAGGACATTACAGTATGAACTCACTTTAACAACACTGACACAATGTGCTTCTGTGTAATCACTAAACGGATACTAACAACGAAAACAAAATAAAAATAACGTAAAATACAATAGACGGATTCCCCGTAAAACATAAACGAAAAGGGTTGCCAACTTGGAAGATTTTAATTCCTTAGTTTTTTTATTTAAATAAGAAAAACAATGTACGTAACGCGATGTTCAAACCCCCCTCCCGCCCTTGTAACGCATCGTAACATTTTACAAGACGCCCATCCCCCCAAATTGCGTTACATAATACTTGAACGCCCCCTTACGAATTATTACTTTTCTTACAAACTGGCCCGAAGAAATAAGAAATGCAGCGACCTCCCACACCGGCATAGAAATAATCTCTTAAATTCAAATTTGCTGGTGTGGGGGTTAGCGTCACACCAGATGCTGCCTAGACGACTGACTTGAGTGGAGACTGACTTCCAACTGCCCTGAAGGGCGACTGCCTTCCAACAACTTTGCCGCTGACTGACCTGAAGTGCTTTTAAGGGCGACAGCACACCAAGTCTTTCTGCTGCCTCTCACCCCCCTCTCCGGAGGTAAGGGCCTGGCGAGCCGCACACGCTCTTCCTTGTTATTGAAACTGCGTTGTACAAACTAAAACTGTCAACGTAGTCTGAAAGTTTCTAAATAATGCTGACTCTTACAAAAACTCACACGTTCGAAACGAAACTGCAAACGTCCGCCCGATAAACGTACTATCACAGTAAAACGAACCACCGCAGCTTTAATTTTGAAACCAGATAAAAATATTACGAAGCTTACCAAAGCAAAAGAAAATGAAACACGTGTCCCGAAAATTAAGAATACTGCGTCATTACACTGTCTCGAATACTTGTATCCTAAAATCCGTGTGGATTTGAGGGATTCAGCAAATCTTGGATTGGACCGTCCCATCCCTATATGAAAGTGCATTACAATGCACATAAAGAAAATATAATTAATAACAATAAAATACAGCAAAAACTTGATGTATTCTTTCTGTAAGCTGATGACAAAAGTTACAGTAGCTTATGACCAACTGTTATTTACATAATAAAGTACAGTAATGTACACTGAAGAACCAAAAAAACTGGTATAGGCGTGCGTATGCAAATAACAGAGGTATGGAACCAATCAGAGTAACGCGATGCAGTCGGCAGCTAGATCGGTTATTGCTGCTACAATGGCAAGCTATCAAGATTTAAGTGAGTTTGAACGTGGTGTTATAGTTGGCGCACGAGAAATGGGACATAGCATCTCCGAGGTAGCGATAACATTTGGATGTTCGCGTACGACCATTTCACGAGTGTACCGTGAATATCGGGAATCCGGTAAAACATCACATCTTCGACATCGCTGCGGCCGGAAAAAGATCGTGAACGAACGGGACAAACGACGACTGACGAGAATCATTAAACGTGACAGACGTGCAACCCTTTCTCAAATTGGCGTAGATTGGATTTGTGGACTACCCTGCAAGATTCATGGTGTGAATTGCTTCCGGCATACCTTCAGACATTAGTAGAGTCCATGCCACGTCATCTTGCTGCACTTCTGCGTGCTCGGGGGCCCTACACGATATTAGGCAGGTGTACCAGTTTTTTTGGCTCTTCAGTGTATGACAGGGTAGGGAATTTTGTGAATACCTGGCTAACTAGTCGTTTTTGTAAAATCTCCATGGGGTAGATCCTAACGATTAAAAAAAAATTTGCCATATGTAACCCTATCAGTAAGTAGTTCAAAAATGTTTTATTTTATATTCATCTGCCACCATTTTAAATTGAGGCTCAATTTACCTTGCAATGGCAGTGATAAATATATCTTGATTATTATTTCAGATTTTTAAAAGGTAGCAGAATTTATAGCAATGGCCTTGTTGAGGTTTAACAAATGTTTTCTAAATGGTACACCAGTCTTTCTTGCGCCAAATTAATTGTTGCGAAGAGAGATTTGCTGCCGCCATTTTGAACACTTGTTGTAAAGTTACTTATGATGGTACAACATAGTCAAGAACTTCAGTTTCTTTTCTGATTTCTTTACTCCTAACAGTGAGAAAATGCCACCGAACTGTTAATTGTGCAACTCACTGCTGTAAGATCACACACAGTTGCGAGAAACCTATTCCACTTCGGCGTACAGCCATCCATAACTGGTTGCCTACCTAGCAGGCAGTAACACTTCTCTGTGAGATCAAACATGTAATTTTTCTCAAAGGGCTGGAGTTAAACAATTTTTGCAAAAGACATTTATATTTTACCGGTATTTCATAACCTCTAGTCAAAAATAGGAAATATTTCCCTCTTTCTTTTTTTTTATATAAGAAGCAATGGTGGCAGCACGCCCCCCCCC
>NQII01007568.1:0-53334 GCA_002778355.1 Clitarchus hookeri
TTCGCAGCTTGTAGAGAGAGTCACACATGGCAGCTTCCTCCAAGGTAGTGTCCCAGTGTTTGTCAGCCCCCAGCAAAACAAAGGGCCTTGACGGAACTAGCTGCATCTTACATGTAATTCACAGTCGTCTTCACCCGCGAATTTTTTTTATAGGAATTTGGACTTTATCTTAAGCAATTGGCGATAAACTGCTAACAGGTGATAAACTTGCCTTTGACGTTAAAAGTTGGCATAGAACCATTTTTAATTATGTGTTTGTTCTCAGTTTGGCACTTATTTACTAGTACCTGTGCACCTTAGGGTTCTCTTACTAGCATGTGCACCTCATGGTTTTTTTGTGGGTATACAGCCATTGCAGCACGATCAACTTAAGGAGTTCTAAGAGCCTATTTCTGTGCCACTTCTTTCAGAAGTTTCCTTCTTTAAGTGTTAGTGTACCTGGTACGATGTCTACGAGGAGCTCGCAAAGCCAGGGGAAGAAGTGTTAGATGTGACAGGCATTGGGAAAAATTGGGCTGAGGAAGAGGTGGTGTGACGATACTTCTTCACATTCTGTTGACATGTACGTATGTAAAGAGTCCATCGAAAGGTCCGGTGTAAAACGCAGTCTCCTCATTGGGTGGCCTTACAGCACCGAAATTTTAGTAGATAACACAATTTTGGTACACTTTAAAGCGTAGCTCGAACAACTGGCTAGCCGCTACCAGCTCACATAAACTACAGTAACAATCGAGGCGAGACATGTCAGCGAAATTATCAGCGGCGCTGTTGAGGTTGTCTCCATCGCCGCCATGAAACATGATGGAGAACTCGTCCCAGTTTTCAACTACGTGATCTACGATTAGCTTACAAACCTCCCTAGCCATCAGCTGATCGCCATAAAATGAAAAGTAGAGCGATAAAAAGAGACAATTTTCATCTTCTTTTTATAGTAACAATGGTGTGAGNGATCGCCATAAAATGAAAAGTAGAGCGATAAAAAGAGACAATTTTCATCTTCTTTTTATAGTAACAATGGTGTGAGGAATCATAAGCCCATTTACATTCCATCTCCATAGCCATGTAGAGCGAGCAAAGACAATTGTCTGCCAGATTAACTTAAGCACAAAGTTTTTAAATTCTACCAATTAGTACTCAAATCAGGAACGAAACCTTCAGCAGGCCAGCTAGAAGTTGGCCAGTACGATATTTAAATCAAATACATAATATAGCTTTTTTAATGCAGATTTTAGCCAAGAATCCTTGTAACTAAATTACAGTCAACATCAAAAGCTCACAATATGCCAGAAATCAGTAATCCAAACTATAAAAATACCCGACCGTACGACTAGATGTTTGTTGTCCAGCACGCTCTAAATAGACATAGGTAAATAATTACTGCTGTTTAATATGTGAATGAAGAAGATCACTAGATAAAAGTGTGATGCATTTAACCAGCAGCGCTATCTAACATAATAAAAAATTAAATAGTAAGCGTTGCTCAATCTTTCCGTTCTGTGGACGTGTTTTTAACTATTTGGCGATTAACTTCAAAACTACAGAATAAAGATTTTAATAAACTGATATTTGTATTCTGGAAATTTATATTTTTAATGGTACTGGAATATGTTCAAGTTACGTCAGTTTATTAAAGCTCAGATTTAATAGAAAACTAAAATAAACAAACGGCCTCTCCATGTTAATAATAAGAGATTTTCCAAGAAACACATTCAATGCAGCCAAACAAAGATTGGTTATTATGTAGCTGAAATGAGCATTTTTTTCAGTTCAGTTTTCATGGAAAATTACATTAGAAACTATTAACCATTGAGTATATTGTTATTTAAACATACGTACGTAAAAAACCTTATTAGGGAAATAGAAGTGCAATATATTACAATGCCATTGCAATCCACGGAAATTAGCTATATATATCGTCCTCAGTTCTGATAATATTTTCTGCAACTGGAAGGGAAATGAAAAGTTATTTTTGTTGTTTTTTTTTTTTAATAAAAGACGGACTTCATTTCTATTCATATATATATATATATATTTCTTTTGCAATATACTTTGGTTTGCAGTTTTCAGGTATGGAAACGATGGAAATGTATGTAACATACAATCGAAGATATTTGAACCCTCTTTTACCTTTTTATAGATCTGAATATTAAAAAAATCTTTGAAATTAGTTTTTACTTATTTTTGCGTATATCCGACATTTAAAGCAAAGATCATAACGATATCTAACGAGTTAATAAGCTATTGAGGATTCCTCCAAAACACATTTAACCCCTTTTCACCCACTCACGTGTTTAATTTTTAAAAATCCTATAAATACGTTCATTTACATAGATATCGTTTTAAAGAAAAGAACATAACAATAATCTACCAGCTTAATGAGGTATCGAGGAGTCCTCGGAAACATATTTAACCCATTTTCTCCATTTAAAAGTTGAATTTAAAAAGATTTAAAAGCTACATTTAGAAGCCAACAGCACAACGATATATCATCGGGTTAATGAGCTATTGAGCAGTCCTCGAAAACACATTTTATCCTTTTTGCTCCCTTAGTAGCCGAATTTCAAAAAACCCTTTCCTAGTGGGTGCCTGCACCCTGAGTGGAAGCCATTCTAAAATTGTTATGCTTTTGCGTCCAGTCTTTTGGGATGTGCGTTGATAAGTGAGTCAGTAAGTCTAGACACTTAAGTATATCCATAGAAATATATAGTATATTATTTATCCAAATATGAATACGCGAAAACATATCATTTGTAATGAGGTATAAACTACACAACGCTTTCAATAACTGCTCGCACGGAAGCGTATAAAACAGGAGATATCATAGAGTTAGTAAAATCTATGCCTAAGGGCAAAAGAAGCACCCCACTTATATAGCGAAACCTTAAACCAACTCACAGTTATAACTTGAAATCTGCTGTTCATAAAAAAATGTAAAATGTTTGCAACCCCTCAAAAGACTGCTAAATAATGCGGAGCTGAAATAACCGATACACACTGCGTGTAGTATTTTCACGAATTTTTACTGTTTCCAGTTATTATTGTGGCAAACGTTTTCTCTAATGAAAAATCGGTAACCTTACAAAAAGGTAAGCTTACAAAATAATGATACTTCTACAAACTCGAATGCTTATTTAGAACCTATCTGCGACCGTTTGGAAGGAGGCATATATGTACAGTTTTTATAACATTTCGTCTGATCCTATATAATGTTACTGTTGGCGTTCTTTTCAAGTAAAAATAAAATAAAATTGTAATGACTACAAAACACTTTATGAGTGACAATAAATTTACGTAATATTTTTTGTTATAATTAATACATCACTAGAATTCGGCTAGCTCTCTGTGGTTAAAAAAAAATTATATTTAGCCACGGCAATTTTCCGAGAGTTTTAATAACACAGCATCTGTGACGCAACGTCAAGAAATGAATTCGTGTGATATTTTTTTTTGCAAGATGTAAGAAATTATTGAAAAATGTTTTACAGACGACGGCTTTTAGTATTGTATTTCACCCTTGATATAGTTAAGTGAGGGACAGGAAAATTTCGTGATTATGATGACTTGTAGGCTTGACTCCACTGCTCTAGGTATTTTTACAGCCTCGGCTATTCGGTACTTGTGTCATTGTCACTCTGTGATTGGCTCAGTTTATATCAAGGTCGACTCTAATAAACAACGACCCAGTTTCAAACCTAAAAGGAAGATACGTATGTCTGAAGACTAGCTTGTCCTTAAATGAATGCTTGAAATTTTCCAGTCGTTTGCTATAGAGGTTGTGCTAATATTATTTTTTTAACCTATTCATTCCCTGTGTACATGATCAGCACATGTTTCACCTGAAGAATATTTATGGTTGGCACTGTACGTGACAAAGAATCTGTGGCCGCTCTTCTGAGTGTTTTACTTGCGAGCAATCTGATTTGTTGAAGCTTCTGCACTTCGCATTTGTAAACGGTTGGGCGTAGTGAAATCCTGCTAAAATACTTCAAGACAAGTTATATTTCAAAACACTGTACAGTCGTTTACCTATCGTGATTGGCTGAATTACATTATGGCAAGTGTTAACTGTCTGCACACGAATCATCACGTAGTAGACGTGCCAATGTTGCCGAACTCTGAGTGGCCCGGTGAATATGAAATCGCCTTCTCAAGCAGACAGCAACCAATGGTAGTAGACAAACTGCTCTTAGTTTATTTTAGTATTGAAATCTATCGTGTTCTCACATTTTTTCACGAAAAATAACTAGCTCTATGAATGGTCAATTCTTACATCAACGAACAGAAAGTACGTTGTTAATTTGTTGCGAGAACCAAAGCTCCCCACAAGTAAAGAGCAGATCAAAATATTGAATAGTCGCATCACTTTAGCTCGTAAATTAATTCGGAACTGAAAGGTCTAAGGTCCTGGGAACATTCGGGGTGAAATTTTCGGCGAAAGTTAGGGGAAATATATTCTTTTGGAAGTTCTTAAGGCTCCTGCCTAACTAGAGTTATTTCCGCGTTCGAGGCCGAGAAGTGCGAGAGCGGTAAGGACGAGACTGCCACACGCATCAAGTGCATCGTCGCCGCTAAGCGCAAGGCTCTAAACTGGCGTGCAGGGTTTTCGTCGCACTGTGTGTACTTGTGAGACTTTCAGCGGTGACACTGTTATTGTACAGAAGTGAAATATGCAGGAATGTTCAGCGCAATGCCCTTGGGTAGTTTTGAATGGATCTGAAGCGTTTATTTTGAGATGCGGTGCTTTGAAAATGCCGTTATTTGCCCCTTTAGAGTACTATGGAATGGTAAATGTGCAAGGCGACTTGAAATTACTCAACATCCCTCGTCTTAAGCGTGTGTTATTTTCGTAGATCGGGATATAAGACGCACGTTTAATAGTTTCGTAGAGCATAGATTATTTCAAACCCGCTGCAACGTGGTTCAAGCACCAGGTTGGCGGGGGCCTTAAGAAACTTTTGTAAATGGCATATAAAGTTGTAGGACTGTTAAGTGACGAGTTCGACGACTCGGCGTGGGTAAAGTGCTCTCTAGTAGCAGGGATGTAGCACCACCAGGGCACAAATGGCATCATTGACGGCTCCGCTATTTCCGCCGGGCTCGGATCCGGCGGCCGGTGCTGCGAGCCGATGTCGATCTAATTTGACGTCGCGGGATTGGATTAGCGTCTTCCGCCGGGCCGCAAGCCCCGCCCCAGTTTACGAACAAGGTAACTCACTCCGGAGTTAATTGCGTAGACGGCATTAAGGGCCCACCGCGCGGACTGAAGGGCCCGCCGCTCGCCCCACGGAGGTTTTTGATGCCATCACATATAAATTTTATGGCCGGGCTGTAAGCCGAGTTTGCCGGAGAGAAGCTCTCCGCACGGGAGATGAAACCTTGCTTTTACCCTCGGAACAATTCTACGCGCGTAACACTAAATTACTGGCGCCCTTTATTTCCAATTTAACCTGACTTAATGGAAAACGTGGATAGACAATCACTGGATTTTTCAACGCCCTTACTTCAAATCAAATCACTGTTGTTAATTTTTTTTTTTAATTCCAACGTACTCTAGTGTGAAGCATAACAACTTCTTTAATTACACCTCGAAACGTTATTACTCGCATTTGCATAAGACTTTAACCTAGACTTATCGTACATGTTATTTTCGTACCAGTTAGAATAATACACTGGGTGTATTTCTGACAGTGTCACTCAACGGAATTTAGCAATCAGGTCCTGAGCAATGTGAAATTTTTACGCAACAAAGAAGGAAACACAATGTGCTGTTTCTTAAATTTCAGTTAACAGCTAAATAGATTCCATCTGTTAGTTATAATCTCAAAAAAACCCTAACGCCATATACTACAGTATATTACAGTATAATATAGTACGTTGAAAGCAAGGTGAGTTTTATTTTGCGCTACGTACTTTCATATTCTTGGTATAATTAGAAATCTCGTAACGAAATGTAGTCATATTCCATTACCGTTAATTAAATTCGTAACCTGCTTATTAAATAATATAGGCATCCTTATGAACATGTTAATTACAAACAATAAATTTAATTGTTACCGCCGGTCCTATCTGGTAAATTTCTCTTAAGTAAATTATTTTACATATTCTTCTTCCCCTCAAACAACATATTTAAAAAATATGATAAATAAAATATCAGCACAAACTTTTTCTGGGCACTATTCTCAGATTTAAAAAATTCACGACAATTACTTGCAAATTTCATGGTACACTACACAATCAGATTCATTTATAAAAAATATAATCGCTTTTCCATTCGCCTTAATGTTAAGCAATCTTGAGTGCGTTTCAAAGGTTAAAATATAACTTTCTAAATTTTTAGCAAATCGCTTTCTTTTTCTTAGCTATGTGAAATAAGTCCTATAAATCTTAAATTGAGGAAAATTACTTTTCGGGAACTGATAAAAAGAGTTAAAAGAAATAAGCATTTATATATTTCTCGTTAAAATGCTAATACTGAACAAAATTAATGTGTTTATATGGAGCTCAAAAAATTAATTTTAATAGAATGTCGAAAAATATTTCTTGGAAATTTTGTTACGTTGTTTGATTCTATTTTAATTTTTCCTTCTGAGAAGAAACGAAAGGTCAAAATAGTTAGAACTTAAACCTTTATTTCCCTTGAACCAAGTGTCGTATTTCAAAGAAATTTCAATATGACATCCCTGTAATTTCAATAAATACTTCAGCTAAAATAATATTCGTGATAAATATTTTTTTTTAATTTGTGAGAAGTAATTGTTTAAGTTAAAATGAATATATTTACATAAATGAAATTGTTGATAGTTTTTTTTAATTAAATGGTATTTTATTAGGTTATTATCTATATGTCTTCAACCATAAAACATCCTCAAAATATATGGGGCAAAATGTTTGCTCTTAAAAAGACTTAAGCCATTATCATAGATGAGCCCACCAACGAGAACCGAAATAATAAAGATGCCCGTTTAAGTAAGTTTCGCTTGTCGCCTATTGGCCACCTGGTGCTGTGTAAACCAATCTTGCGTCTTATTGGCTTTAACGTCTTGTGAAAAATCCTCACTGGCTTAGACCAGCGCGTGGTAAGCTTTTTTCTAGGCGATGATTGGCGAAGGACGTATTTGCATGCTGGTGACAAGGTTAGACATTTTGCTGTTGCGTGAAACTGGATTTCGGCTTTTAGTGAAGATTGTGTTCCTCTGTACGTACATTATTTGTGTCATTGTGCTAGCATGAGCCACAACTTCCTGACGACTTAGCGTTCTAGCGATAAACAGCATTGTTTCATTTACTCAGAACAAATTTAATATAACTACGAAAAATACGCAGTAGATTTTACGTCGGTACCTGACAGGAGCATAGCAGTTCATTCCACGTATGAAAATATTCTCTTGATCTGTTTGTTTGTTTGTAAATAACTTAATATTTTTTGGCGAATAGCACAAAACCTGTTAAACATTTTTCAAATTGATAATGTGCTTGCGTTTGTGGTAAAATTGTATAATACGCCCTTTTATTTCATAACTCATGAAGTATATTTCATGATGCTGTGCAGTGTCGGTAGTAACCATTTACGTGGCTATCAGTCTGGATGCGATGCCATTTCACAAAACGATGTTTACAAGGTTGACTCCTGAATGGTTTGTTAGTGGTTTACTGTCATCCGCCGGCTACTCTACAAGAAAGCACGACAGTATCTGAGAAAGGTTTAATGCGATGCCAGATGGCGATTTATTTTTCCAGCCCGACGGTGCTCCACCTCACTATAGTCTGTTCGCGCTAAAGTAAGCTCTTTTGAGGTTCTAGTTACATTTTTTTCTATCAGTAATTTTTTTATATTGGCATGTAAGTAGTAAACACATCGTATATATTTCACTGTACTTGAAAGTTAACGTCTAAAGCTACAATAAAATATGTTTAACAACTATTATTTCAAGTGAGAGGGCTTCGAAAATGTCTTACTTTACCATGAATAGCCTATACCATCGAGATGTACTGTCACTTCCGGACGAAACATCTGTTCAGAGTTTTATAAAGTGTTGAATATTCAACCTGACCTCCATATTCAGCGCCGTTACTACATTTGTGAGGGACTCTTAAAAACAATGTGTACACCACAAAGCCACGGACACCGGATGTCATGAGAGATGCGATTGTGACCCCTCCGGTGAATCCACTCTTATAGAAGGCGTAGCTATTGTTGATTGTTATAAAGCGATGCCGATTTCGTCTTGCTGCTAATAGTGGACATTTCGAACATTTGTAACTGTTATTAACATTCGTACACACCCAACGTTGCCTTTGGAGCGTCAAATTCAAGCAGTTACTAGTTTCTCTGTTATTCCCGTTCAGAGTATGTAAACATTAATTTGGGAAATCCAGTATCTTCAGCATAGTGTATTCGTCGTTTCTTCCTACTTTTTTAATCAAACCTTTGAAGTATCCCTCCATGCACTAACTAAGCCATGATTCACAAGCGTTTTATAATAATGTTAACACAATAGCACCTTAACTTTGGTTAAATTAACCTTCTACTTATATTTTACCTATAAATTATAGTATTTCAATTATAGTTAAAAATAATAAACTGGACATAAAATAGGTATGTTGTCAATACCTAGTAAGAAATAGTTCTTGTGCAAAATATTAATGAAATGAGTGCGCACGAATGGGGTGCGCTGTCGCTTTTGGTGTCATTTTCTAGAAACAAATTAGCTTTGATTAAGGCAGATTAATATGCTGGAAGTAAACTTTAGCAGGGCTTCGGAAAAGTTGGAAGTACTATGAATGGACTATGCAAGTATCAGTCCGTATTTGCATACGAAATCGAATCATCGGTTCTCTCTACGGGAAAAATCTTCACTTGCTCTAAATTCCTTACAATAATANCGAAATCGAATCATCGGTTCTCTCTACGGGAAAAATCTTCACTTGCTCTAAATTCCTTACAATAATATTCCAAAGTGTTTTCCTATTGTTGTGCTTAAAATAATTTTTTGTCTCTCTTTGCCCATGGTGGATATTTTAGGTAAATTAGGAGTTATGTGTTTATTGCGCATGAAACTGTAACAAAACAATCATGTTTCTTTTCATTTAGTAAATTCTCTTTCGTTCATGAATATTCCAGCTTTTGTTAGGTTTACCCACATTCATTCGTTGATGTATATCTGCAATTTTTTCTTTCCAGCGATAACTCAGGAGTGTATTATCTGTTATCAACATTGGTTAAATGACCGAATAAATTCAAGCACCGAACTTGAGCACTCTGATGTCAGAGTCTTAACTCACAGACACAGCAAACACACTGATACACATCGTCACATAAACAATATCATATTAGAGGCAAGAAGAACTGAATAAACTAAAAATACTTACAACTTTATGAGCGAGGATAACTCGGTCTACACTTAAATGAAAACAAAATTCGCGCGTGTGTAGTTTCATTGCTTTATTAATGTTTTCACAATATCGGAAGTAATTTATAGCAGACCAACGCTAATTAACATGAATAAAAAAATTTGTATGACAACTGAAATATCATTCTTTATTTCCTATTATGTACGGAAGGATAGGTATTTAATTACGAGACATATAACTCGGCAGCCCACTGTATGAGAGCTAGCCAGTAATAAACTTCATTCAGTGGAGTAAGCAGGTCAAATTTAGTGTTAATCAATAGGACGGTGATAATTGGGAAAGCAGAGACTAACATGAATGTAGTTCATATAATGGTGGATATAATTTACACAATTTTAGCTTGTCTTGAAAACCAGTGCACAGTGTTAAGGGCAGGGTTCGAACGAGCAGACTGCGATCTAATTTTTATTTTCTCTTACAATATCTACCATGGTACGTTCCAAATTGGTACCAACTTCTTGTATTCGATTGAGCCTGCATTCATTACTAGACTTGTACGGCATATACGTCAACTGAGACTGCACCACCTGAGAGCTGAGAGCTATGTCCTCCACACGCTCGGGAGAGTAATCAGGGTCTTGCAGCAAATCCTTCCTTACTGAATCATCTGTTATACCAAACACCAGAGAATCTCTAACCATATCATAAGTGTTAGAAAATTCACATTTTTTTGCATTAACCTTTATTCTATTGAAAAATCACGAACTTGTTCCTCATTTGTCTGCACTATATTTCTGTAGCGATACCTTTCAAATTATTAACCTTACCAACAAAATACTTTTCGAATTACTTAATTACAGCTTCTAGTTTGTGTTCTTTTTTCTGGCCTAAAATTATACATATAACTGACAGTACTACCAATATAATGAAGGAAAAGTACAACTTTTACCCTCTTTTCAGCCAAGTATTTCTCCAGAGCAATGAGGAAAATTATACATAATATTTTTAATATTTTTCATTCCGATTCTGTAAGCTCCTGCATTGATTCTGGACCACGTACTGACTGTGACTTGTTTCGATCTATACAATTATATGATTAAATAACATTAAAATAATTATATTTATTTCCATTCAAACTCTATTCAAACGATATCCATACATCTAAATTCAATTTTGTTTTGTCAATTTCTGATTTATTGCTCATCAAATACATAGAGATAACAGCCATATCATTGCATCCTATATACAATGTTTGTACATTATACTTGTTTATGCCCTTCAAGTGGGCGCGGGCCAAGAGGGTGCAATGCTCAGTGGCCCGGGTCCCCAAGGGGGCCGGGTCGGGCCCGACTCGTAAATGTTTACTTATTAAACGAAGTATACTTAAGAACCTAACTTCGATACTCAAAACTCATTAACTTCGTACAGAAAAACTCGCAGTCCTCGCGTCGCGTGTCGCGGCGAGAAGCAATCATTACCGCAGCCCCGGTCCGGCTGTCTCGGGGTCACCACTGTGTGCCGGTCAGCTGCGACGCCACTGTGCACGAAGTTACAGGCGCAGCTAACAGATGGCGACTTGGTGCGTTCTGAGAGCGAGCGAGCACTGCCGTGAGAAGTTACGCTTCCATATCGCTGGTATTGGCCCTGTCTTTCCTCGTTTTGCGCTCACGTTATTGAGTCCAGGTTAATGTGAAATAAATTAATAAGTGTCGAATGCTAATGTTTATTGTGAATAACGTGTTTTATCAACAACAGTTTTATGAGTACGCTGATTTTGTGTGCTGTGTGATTTTTTATGATGGGTGCATATAAACATAAATCAGGGGCTCGAAAAGTCTCATAAAGAGCGGCAACAAAGATCTGAGGTGAGTTTACAAGGTTTTAGAACCTTTTTTAAAATTGGAATTCAAAAAGCCGATATAGCTAAACTAGAAAGTGAAAATCCTGATTGTACCGAAAATGAAATTGCTGAAAGAGCAATACAGTTGTGGCTGAGGAAATTTGTCAACCTTCTACAGGTGATGAAAATAGACCTAATAAGGTTTTTGTTTTGGATGAAAGTTTGTATTCTAAAGTAGATGTTGATGATGTTTACAAACTCCCTCAATCTGTTTAATCAGAACATCCACACACTGTTGATTATGATTATATAGAATACAACGTTTCATCTTCTAATCTAGCTACAATACATGGTTGTCCCAGCTCAGAGCTAATCGAAGGTTTTGTCCGGAAGGGTCCTAATCCAGTCCCTGTCTATTTGCCGAGTGATGGAAAAGGGGCTTTTCCTAGGACAGTTTTTTTTTTCCAAAACCAACACTGGAAAGCTTCGTTCAAAAGACTTGTTAACTTGGAACTAAAGTAATGAGTCGCTTTCCTGATTATCTTGTCGTTCGTTAGGCCTCAAAAGTAACTTGCCAGAGAGCAAACTATCAGTACTTATGAGTGATGAGGATTGAAAGGAAGAACAATCCTGGCGAAAACTTAATGCTAAGTTGCCCGATCATGAAATCAGTTATCATCATTAGAAGTGTTACCCTGAAAGGAGAAATTTAGAAAGGCGGTTGAATTAAAAGACAGACATTGGTTCTCAGCTGGATACAGAATTAGAAGAAAAACCAAGTACTGGCATTAATTTTTAGAACGTACTCTATCTGTAATTTTGTTTTTAGCCGAGATAGGCCTACCACTCAGAGGGGACTCATAAAAAAATTGGAAGATCTCCATAATGGAAACTTTTTAGGCAAAATCGATTTGCTATTTATTTACGACCCTATGCTTCGATAAAATGATACCAAAGTAATTGTATCACAAGATTATGGCTAACTGTTGCAGGCTCATTACCTGTCATGGAAAACTGAAAATAAATTTATAGAGACTTGTGGAAATAAAGTACTGAAAGCAATTTTAGCTGAGAGGGTAAATGCCAACTATTACTGCATACTGTTTGATCCCACACCAGATGTATCTCACGATGAGCAAATCACTATTGTTTTGTGATACTTGTCGGAGAACGCGACTCATTTCAAAATGTCATAGAGGTTTGTAAGCTATGTTTATTGTCGTAAAAAAATAGGGAAAGATATTGCGAATGAGAATTTTAAGAACTGGATAAACTTCGGATTCGCCTGAACGATTGTCGTGGTCAAGGTTAAGACAATGGGTCAAATATGGCTGGGATTTATAAAGGTGTAAGAGCAATTATAAATTGAAGAAATCCTTACGTTCTGTTTTCGAACTGTGCTGCACGAAACCCAAATCTATGCGGAACTAATGCTGCCGAATGCTGCGAAGAGGGAATTACCTATTTTTTTTGGCACTTTGTAGCATTTATATAATTTTTTTTGCTAAATCCCCTCAACGATGAAAATCTCTCGAAGAAGAAATACACTGGTCTCTGCATGATTTGTCAGGCACAAGGCGGTCAGCAGGAGTTGTCGGTGTCAAGCCATTTGCCAAAAAACATCCTGGGGTAAAACGTGCTGTATCTAAATGTAAGCAACTCAACTTGAGTGCAGAAACCAAAACGGAAGTAATGGCGATCGAACGATATCCTGTATAGTTCAAATGCATATTAATGTCATCAATTTGGTTCGAAAATTTGGTGCCAATCGATAAATTCAAAAAAATTCTTCAAACCAGAAATGCAACACTTGATGTAGAAGTTGCCAACATTGATGGACTATCAATTGAGCAAGTGCTAAAAGACTTAAGAAACAAATTTCAAAACATACGAACTGAGGCTAAACTTGTAGCCAGTGCTGTGGCTGGTAGTGATCTCCGCAATCTTAGTGAAACAAAACTTGAAGAAAAAATAATCAAGAAAAGGAAAATTTTCAGTGATGAGGCTTATGATGAACTGCCTCATGTTAACGAAACTGAGAAAAGAGAGGAACGTGACTCCAGAGTGAATGTATTCTACAGAATAATTTATTGAGTTTTATTGGGACTCTCAGAAAGATTCAAAACAGTAAGAAAACTAAGAGACATATTTCAAGCTATGTGGCAGTATCTACGTGTAGAAGAAAAACATATCGCTGAATCTTGCTCGGGTTTGCTTAGCACGTTTCCAGAAGATCTATATGTGGACCCTTAAGGTTAATTTGTACATCTAAGATCAATTCAATTATTTAAAATTTTAAAATTTAATTCACTCTATCTTAATGTGTGCATAGCTATAAGGCTTTTCTTTACTCTTCCTGTGTCAGTTACTGGAACTGAACAGGACTTCTTTGAAAAGGATAAAAAACTTATATCGGTCCACAATAGCACCCGAAAGATTGTGTCGCCTTACTACACTTGCATAAGAATAGAAATAGCCAGACAAATTGATTTTGATGACATTATAGAAGACTTTGCCCACAAAAAAGCTTGAAAAGTTAATTTGTAACAGCAAAGATTATACAGATAGGTCGTCACTATATTAATGTAAGAAAGTGTAGAAAATACGATTTTAATTTTATAGCCTGAGGTATTTATGTAAATACTTATAGAAGTTATTAATTTCTTCAGTNTGTAGAAAATACGATTTTAATTTTATAGCCTGAGGTATTTATGTAAATACTTATAGAAGTTATTAATTTCTTCAGTTTGATCACATTTAAATACTTTTGAGTATTTTTTAATGTAAAATGTCTTATGTTTAACAGTAGGAGTGATTTTTGTTATAAAATTGCATTTGTCACAAACAGGAAACTATGGATAAGCTTATGTAACATCGGATATTTTATGTTAAAATTTGTTTGTCTAAATAATATAATTCTTGGATCCTTAAATCTGAAACGTAATTTTATGTGTGTGTGTATATATATATACACACACATTTACATATGTTACAGTGCTTACTCTGCAAAAACGATTGTATTTAGTTGTCACGATTAGACCCTCAACAGACACTAAGTTAAACAAGGTCCATTAGACAAAGCCTACAATGTTCTGGAATAAGAGAAACAGGAGCGTAGCCAGGACCGGTGACATTAGGATCTATCCCCCCCCCCCCNAAAATGGAAATAAAATATATGTAAACTATTATAAAAGTGGAAATAACTACTATCTGTTGATGATAGGGTGTGAAATAATCTTAATTTTCTGTCTCTTAGTGCTCATTTGGTACCATTAATCATTTGAGTACCCGCAAAATAATACAAATAATTTTTCCAAATACGAAATCCCCCCCACCTTTGAAATCCACACCGAAATAAAACCCTGACTTTGCCCCTGAAGAGAAAAGTAATTCAAAATACCGTACGATTGAATTTTTTTTTTCTCTTGTGATAAGAGTTTTTAAAAACATTCTGTGAATCATTTGCTTTTAAATATTCATTTATTAATAATTTGGCCGTTACTTAATTTTTTTATTCATGGATGGCAACTATTTATGTTGTGTTATATAGTATATTTTAATAGCAAAAAATGGAAGGGGGATGCACAGCACACATTGCTCAGGGGCCAGGAATTTCTCTTGGCTGGCTTGCACTTGGTTCAACTGTTATATACTTTATTAACTGCTATGCATATTACCACACCATCTTATCCAAATAACCCCTTCGAAGTATCNTCACACCATCTTATCCAAATAACCCCTTCGAAGTATCTTCACTTCTTATACAGCTCCAGTGGCATATGCCAGCAAAGTGGCTACACCAGCCAGTAAGATGTTTAAACGCCTTGTCACCAATCAGCGCTTGGTAACTTAACAGTTGACAGCCCATCGAATGGGGAACTTAACGCACAACANGGGGCCAGGAATTTCTCTTGGCTGGCTTGCACTTGGTTCAACTGTTATATACTTTATTAACTGCTATGCATATTACCACACCATCTTATCCAAATAACCCCTTCGAAGTATCTTCACTTCTTATACAGCTCCAGTGGCATATGCCAGCAAAGTGGCTACACCAGCCAGTAAGATGTTGAAACGCCTTGTCACCAATCAGCGCTTGGTAACTTAACAGTTGACAGCCCATCGAATGGGGAACTTAACGCACAACANAAACGCCTTGTCACCAATCAGCGCTTGGTAACTTAACAGTTGACAGCCCATCGAATGGGGAACTTAACGCACAACACACGTTCCCAGAACCTTACAACCAACTAGAATATGGTTACACCTGAATCAAAGAAACCACCATGACATTTCGTCTATGTGAGTTTTTACCATGTATACTGCGAGTATACCGATTCGTGGCAGATGGGGGCCATATATATAGTATGCAAAGCAGCAGCCTCTCGACTGCCTGCCTTTTGTATTTTTGCGTAGCGCTCTTAGCCGTCAGGCCATCCCACTCTACGGCCACCCAGTCGGCGGGGGAGAGGGATCACGCCTTCTCAACGCAGGTGTCCCAGCTATTCACCTGAGGTGACCAAGTCCGAGGCCCCGGGGCAGATGAAGCTGTGACTTTCTTAAACCTGAAGGCTACATGTGCAACGGTTACTTCAAACTCAGCTGCGGAATCATCGTGAAGTGAATGTAATAATCGCCAAATAATATTTCTAAATTGGCACGTCCCTGCGTATTGCCTTCCATGAAGTGTGAAGAGGCATCAATATACAAGTGTTTGAAGTCTACTTTGCCTTCCAAAGAATTTGCGAAATGTTCTGGTCCGTATGTATGACTTAGTCACTAAGCAATTTTCTGGGTAGATCAACCGACTAATAACTGCTGAAGGTTGTTCACGGTAAACTGAGCACTTTTGAAAGCCCCGCTTAAGATCTACTTTTATGCTCATTGTGTGTTCTTCCACCATATGCAAAATAAATATTGTCATAGGCCTGATCACTCTATTCATGCGTCGGTCATGTGTAACAGCGAAATTATTAAAAAAAAGTAAATATTTTCCAAAAGTGCTCATTCTTATATGCATATGCATTTACAACACAGAGAACAAAATAAATAATTTCAGTTATCGCAAATGTTTACCTGGTGCATTTAATTATATTTTAAAATATGGAACTGCTTTCCCTGCCGTCGTTACCAACTTTACTGGGAGCATGCCACTAACTGTGCCCCTTGGAATATATGCAGGTAGGAGAAGTGACATTTTTTAAAAGTTGATTTCCAAAGTGCTCCATTAGCCGTGAACAGCCTATACCCGTTGTCTCCCCATCTTTGCGTCGTGGAGTTATTAATAGCTGAAGACGGTTGTTCCACTAAAAGCGGCGATATATTTCTAGTTTCGCTCCCTCTTCTGCGCCTTCCGTCGCCCGCTAACCGCATCTCAAATAAACACTCGCCGCGCTATTGAAAAATCGCCCGTCCCCGCAGGAAGCGCTAATGGCTAACTGACAACGCCAAAACGCGGCCATCTCTGTCATAGGTTTGGCGGCCCAGATATCGAGTGTGAGCCGTTGGAGGTAAAGTGGCCACTTTTAATGACCGTTTCTAAAAATTCCTTTCAACTTATTCGTATCCTTCTCGCCAACATAAATACAAAACTGGCCAAGAGACTAACAAACGCAGTGCATACATTGTTTGGCTCCCACAGCTATCTTCTGAGACAACAATAAAATAAAAAATGTTTGTTGTTATGCCTGCTGATTGGACCTTATTAATTGCTCAGTTCGCCGTGAATAGCCTATCACAGGCGAAGCACGCGCTACTGACACAGTGACACAGTTATCCAACGCGAACGCATGCGAAAGGTAGTTTATTGGTGTTTTTTGATGTTGCAGATTACAATTAATTCAACCGAGCAATCGTGTCTATTACACAGTACACGCCAATGCAACATCTCCCAGCGGATGACGCAAACCTACCCCGCCACAGCTGCAGTCAAATGCATACGCCTATGAACCCCCTCCCCCCTTATATATCAAAAAGTGCCATTCGAAATTTCAAAACAATCACCTCACTGAACTCGCCGCTTAAAAACATGTTTTGATATTGAGACAAATTTGCGCATTCCCGTTTAAAAAAAAACTAAGTTGATATCGTTATCTCAGTAATTAATTACATCTCGGAACAGACATACACGGTGTCTTACGAACCCCGTAATAGAGTTTACGATTTCAAAATAAAAATTTCGATGCATTGAGTGGCTCGGTAGATATTTTTGGTGAACATATTAGCTGAATAACCCCTATATCGAGTAACAAACATAACAGAACCTTCGCACTTTCTTGAATTGTTCATAAATTTTTTAACATTTTACGAGTTAATTTATTTAAGTATACCAGTAACATATTGATAGTATGAATTTAAAATACAGACAGTTGTTAATAAGCCTATGTGTACTATTTTTCCTGTTGTAAACTCTTTCAGCGTAACATATCGTTGTACAAAGAACCTCACAGTCTAGCGACACACGAAATTTTTTCAAGTAGTTTGTCGCTGTAGCTTAACTTTACACAACGGAATGCAGTGGCAAACCATCGCATAATCATCCTACCTATTCGCACCGGTCACAGCACAGCTGTCACCAACGCGCCCGTGCCTGGTGTAATTGTTTATATCCTATTCGCACTATCTTCACATTTTTTTAATTAAACCTTGTGAAATCACCCAATGCAAGACGTATTTGAATGTTTCCTAAATATGCCTTGTGACACAAGCGTTTTATGTTTATGTTAACATAAAAGCATCTTAACTTTGGTAAAATTAAACTCCTACTTATATTTTATAGATAAATTATATTTCATTTATAACCAATACGAATAAAAAATAAATAAAATCGGTGTGTCTGTAATGCCAAATAATAAATTGTTCTCATTATAATATTATTTATCTAAGTACGTACAAATGCAGTACGTNTAAATTGTTCTCATTATAATATTATTTATCTAAGTACGTACAAATGCAGTACGTTGTCCTTTTGGTGTAATTTTCTAGACTTGGTTGAGCTTTGTTTGCACGTGGCGCAGGAATATCCTGAAAATAGAACTTTAGCAGGGCTTCAGAAAAGTTGGAAGTAACCGGGGATGGTCTATAATTCTTCGGGCTGTCCATTCTAGTTCNACTTTAGCAGGGCTTCAGAAAAGTTGGAAGTAACCGGGGATGGTCTATAATTCTTCGGGCTGTCCATTCTAGTTCATTGTTTATGGTACTGATTTGCACTTTGCGTACTGAGTGAGTGAGTGAAGAGATTTGGTTGNTGTCCATTCTAGTTCATTGTTTATGGTACTGATTTGCACTTTGCGTACTGAGTGAGTGAGTGAAGAGATTTGGTTGCCTCTTAACATCGAGGTCTTGAGAGCCTGAGGGTGAAGCGAGATGAGTATGGAGCAGCACGGGAATGTAAGGATGGGGGAAACGGGAGATCCCCGGGAAAACCCGCCGGCCAGCGGCATCGTCCTTCACGATTCCCACAAGCGGAAATCCAGAGGAGACCTGGCCGGGAATCAAACCCGGTTCGCCAAGGTGGGAAGCGAGTAGTCTAACCACTACACCACCGCGGCCTCTTTTCACTTTGCGGACTGTACCCGAGATTAACTCGAATGTCGTTTCTCGTTCTTGAACGCTGTTTAAAGTTTCCGCACGTCATGGAAATTTTGTCAGAAACGAGATATGCAATGACGGAAAATGGAGTTCAGCTACCTAAATACAAAATACGCTACGTTTTTTTTTATTTCCTATAGCTTTGGTTTTTGGCGACGAACAATGCCGAGTCTACACGAAGCTTTCTCCACCACTGTAACCAAAAAGTTTTAGTTCTATGGCAGTTAAGATGTCAGAAAGTAGCATCAGGCACCTTTAACTGTCGGCAACTCTTAAAACACTCCAGCATATCTAGAAACTAAGTTACGTATGTCACATTTCTAGAAACACCATTTTTTTAACCTCTGGTANAAAACACTCCAGCATATCTAGAAACTAAGTTACGTATGTCACATTTCTAGAAACACCATTTTTTTAACCTCTGGTATTACAAGTATGTCACTGGTGAGAATAAAGTATCACATATTAAAAAAAAATTATTTGTCTTTGAATCTCTCCACAGAATAAATAATTTTGACTTTTCGAATTTCTATTTCATACACAGTAAAATAACCACCAAACGAAAATTGATTAATTTTTTTCGTAATCTCTTTTCTTAACCGTAATAATGTAAAATCCAATTAGATAATTAGTAGAGGTTCCATGAATTCACGGAAATTCCTGTGAAATAAACGGAACGTCTTTTATTGAAAAACAAAAGCGTTAGTAAATTTATTGAGAGTTCTGAAGAATTTCAAACCAATTTTCCGTAACATGACAGAAAATTATTTGAGAGTGAAATCACAAAGCACATAAACAAATTGTTCTCGGTGGTACTTCTACAGGCCAAGTATATAGTATAAGTAAAGTCTATATTTCTTGTTAAGCAACGAACTTAAAACATTTACGTGTATCTCCTAGTGCAGTTTAAGGAATATTTCACGACCACACAGGTCGCCAGTCTGCTGGCAAGCTGTTTCACACTCGCGAGTGTTCTCAGTACAATGAGGTTGTCAGCAACAAATAGTGAGCTGAATTGGCTGCTCGCAGTAAAGTCAGCACTTTTGAAAATTACTGCTTAGGATCTATTTCTCTTTTCATTTTTTATCTCTCCATTGTACGTAAAATTAGCATTGTCGCGTGCCCGTTCACTGTGCAAATGCGCCAATCAAGTAAATGTTTGAATCTCTCAGGATAATATGTATCTCTAATTTTCTAATTTCTGTATGCCTAAATCAAACAGAAAATAAAATAAACCTCACTGTACATAAGGTTAAATATAACATTGTTATTACTATGTAATGACGAGGAACTAATTTTCCTAATTCGCTGCCAACCTTGTAATTAAAATTCCAGTCGGAACTTACCCTGAAATACACCTTGTTGTAGGCAGTAACTTTCTTGCAATGTCTCATTTCAAAAGTACTCAATCGCCAGCAGCTATATAGTATCATCAAAGTCAATCGAATGTTTTTGGTACCTATACTTAGGATAAACTTTTACTTCTCATCATTTTATATCCTTTCGTCGTATATAAATTAACAGTGTCATGAGTCTCAAACCCAACCGGCAGAAATATTAGAGGGTACACGACCAAGTAAAAGGTCTGGAAACCACTTGACTTACTCAATCAGACACCTGCAGTCATGCCTCTTCCGAGAGATATATTAAATACACTGAAGAGCCAAAAAAACAGGTATAGGCGTGCGTATGCAAATAACAGAGGTATGGAACCAATAAGAGTAACGCGATGCTGTCGGCAGCGTCTATATAAGGCAACAAGCATCTGCTAAAGTTGCTAAGTAGGTTACTGCTGCTACAATGGCAGGTTATCAAGATTTAAGTAAGTTTGAACGTGGTGTTATAGTCGGCGCACGAGAAATGAGACCTAGTATCTCCGAAATAGCGATAAGATTTGGATTTTCGCGTACGACCAATTCACGAGTGTACCGTGAATATCAATAATCCGGTAAAACATCAAATCTTCGACATCGCTGCGGCCGGAAAAAGATCGTGAACGAACGGGACAAATGACGACTGACGAAAATCATTAAACGTGACAGACGTGCAACCGTTTCTCAAATTGGCGGAGATTTCAATGCCTCTTGCATACTTTCAGACATTAATTGAGTCCATGTCACGTCGTCTTGCGGCACTTCTGCGTGCTCGCGGGGGCCCTAGACGATACTAGGCAGGTGTACCAATTTTTTTGACTCTTCAGTGTATATAAAAGAGGTCGAATTCATTTTGACTTCAGCTCATACAACTTCTGAGGGGCAAACAAAATTTTCATTCGAACAAACCTCTAACAACCTAAGTCCTTAAGGGTCAGTCTGTGATTAAAATAAGCCAATTAGTGACTCGGTCTTCTATTACGGGAAAAACTGTCGGATATCCGGGCCCGCGTGTCTTATTGCATTTCCCCGGCGAGCGCGCACTCTCGGCTGCTTGAGCTCAGGAGACCTGTCATCCTCCCTGAGCGATGACGTCACTGCAGAGGGATTATTGGCTCGGCGACGCGCCCCCCTCCCTGATTCGTCCCCTGGCAATATGTTCCTCCAATAACGTGTCTCCTTCCGCACGCCTCGTCGCGGTCGCACCTGACGATCCTGCGCGGAATTAAGTGGGAGTCTTTCTCAACAACAACCCCCAGTGACTCAAACTTTCCGCATCGCGCATTTATTGCTCTTTATTGCGTTCCACCCCCGCGGCTAACGAGTTGGAACCACCTCGCAAATCAATCGAGAGAGGATCTGAAGCAAGTTACCTGTATTGTTTCTGTGTTGGGGTTGTAAACACTGCGTAAGGCCGAGATCACGATTATGTCACGTTTCACGAAGCAACCTTAAGAGTAACACGTTCGGGTAAGCCTGCTACAGCTTGATTGGTGTGTATCAATGGCGCCTATTGCGATCGTTTCACGTACACGTTCACATAAGAAAAAGCTTTCAATGCCAAGCTATTGCGTGACACGTGGTATAGTCCAGTCACGGTTAATTCAAACTTTTCGGTAGCCCTTCTAAAGTTATACTTCCAGGAAGTTCCTCCATCTCATGCAAACAGAGCTTAAAAAGTCTAGAATATTACAGCAAAGGGACAGCGCACCACATTCGTGCGCACTCAGTGTAATACAATTTTGCATAAGAATTATTTTTTACTAGGCATTACCAAACACCTGTTTTTTGCTATTTTATTAATATTAATTACAAATTAAATATTATAATGTATTGACGAAAAATACTTAAAATTCCATTTAACGAAAAATAAAGAATTTTATGTCAACAGAAGTATAAAACGCTTGTGATACATTATGTATTTATGAAACAATCAAGCACGTCATGTGCGGAGTGATTTTTCAGAGGTCTGATTAAAAAAGTGTGAAGAAACCGTGAATAGACTATACATGTCACTGTAACACGTGATCTTGCTGGGCCAATCACAATGGGGACAGAGTTGTGTTATCTTTGCTTTTAAAGGTTTTGTTTTTATTTTGCCATGTTGTTTGTTCACATATTTAACCTGCTGCACACACACACACATATATATATATATATACACGCATACCAAAAAGGAGGCTAAAAGGATAAAACAAGTTAGGCTATTNCACACACACACATATATATATATATATACACGCATACCAAAAAGGAGGCTAAAAGGATAAAACAAGTTAGGCTATTATTATTTTACTAATTATTTTGAAAATATTTTTTTAAGTCGTTTTTACATTGCTGCAGTATGATTATTATATTTTTCAGAAGTATAAACATCTTTGAGCGGAATNTTTTTTTAAGTCGTTTTTACATTGCTGCAGTATGATTATTATATTTTTCAGAAGTATAAACATCTTTGAGCGGAATGCAGAACGTTTACTTTTAAGTTTGCAATTCCACTATTTCGCGAAACTGCTCAATTTTCTCGAGCAGGTCGATGTTTATTAAATACGATTTATTCTCATATAAATAGAAAAACTTGCCTACATCTTCGAGTTAATTTTCGTTCTTGAGGTTATCGCCATCCCCTAGTTGTTTTCAACGTTTCTTTAAATCAAGAACTCCAAACATATATTNAAAACACTCCAGCATATCTAGAAACTAAGTTACGTATGTCACATTTCTAGAAACACCATTTTTTTAACCTCTGGTGTTACAAGTATGTCACTGGTGAGAATAAAGTATCACATATTAAAAAAAAATTATTTGTCTTTGAATCTTTCCACAGAATAAATAATTTTGACTTTTCGAATTTCTATTTCATACACAGTAAAATAACCACCATACGAAAATTGATTAATTTTTTTCGTAATCTCTTTTCTTAACCGTAATAATGTAAAATCAAATTAGATAATTAGTAGAGGTTCCATGAATTCACGGAAACTCCTGTGAAATAAACGGAACGTCTTTTATTGAAAAGCAAAAGCGTCAGTAAATTTATTGAGAGTTCTGAAGAATTTCAAACCAATTTTCCGTAACATGACAGAAAATTATTTGAGAGTGAAATCACAAAGCACATAAACAAATTGTTCTCGGTGGTACTTCTACAGGCCAAGTATATAGTATAAGTAAAGTCTATATTTCTTGTTAAGCAACGAACTTAAAACATTTACGTGTATCTCCTAGTGCAGTTTAAGGAATATTTCACGACCACACAGGTCGCCAGTCTGCTGGCAAGCTGTTTCACACTCGCGAGTGTTCTCAGTACAATGAGGTTGTCAGCAACAAATAGTGAGCTGAATTGGCTGCTCGCAGTAAAGTCAGCACTTTTGAAAATTACTGCTTAGGATCTATTTCTCTTTTCATTTTTTATCTCTCCATTGTACGTAAAATTAGCATTGTCGCGTGCCCGTTCACTGTGCAAATGCGCCAATCAAGTAAATGTTTGAATCTCTCAGGATAATATGTATCTCTAATTTTCTAATTTCTGTATGCCTAAATCAAACAGAAAATAAAATAAACCTCACTGTACATAAGGTTAAATATAACATTGTTATTACTATGTAATGACGAGGAACTAATTTTCCTAATTCGCTGCCAACCTTGTAATTAAAATTCCAGTCGGAACTTACCCTGAAATACACCTTGTTGTAGGCAGTAACTTTCTTGCAATGTCTGATTTCAAAAGTACTCAATCGCCAGCAGCTATATAGTATCATCAAAGTCAATCGAATGTTTTTGGCATCTATACTTAGGATAAACTTTTACTTCTCATTTTATATCCTTTCGTCGTATATAAATTAACAGTGTCATGAGTCTCAAACCCAACCGGCAGAAATATTAGAGGGTACACGACCAAGTAAAAGGTCTGGAAACCACTTGACTTACTCAATGAGACACCTGCAGTCATGCCTCTTCCGAGAGATATATTAAATACACTGAAGAGCCTTAAAAACAGGTATAGGCGTGCGTATGCAAATAACAGAGGTATGGAACCAATCAGAGTAACGCGATGCTGTCGGCAGCGTCTATATAAGGCAACAAGCATCTGCTAAAGTTGCTAAGACGGTTACTGCTGCTACAATGGCAGGTTATCAAGATTTAAGTAAGTTTGAACGTGGTGTTATAGTCGGCGCACGAGAAATGAGACCTAGTATCTCCGAAATAGCGATAAGATTTGGATTTTCGCGTACGACCAATTCACGAGTGTACCGTGAATATCAATAATCCGGTAAAACATCAAATCTTCGACATCGCTGCGGCCGGAAAAAGATCGTGAACGAACGGGACAAATGACGACTGACGAAAATCATTAAACGTGACAGACGTGCAACCGTTTCTCAAATTGGCGGAGATTTCAATGCCTCTTGCATACTTTCAGACATTAATTGAGTCCATGTCACGTCGTCTTGCGGCACTTCTGCGTGCTCGCGGGGGCCCTAGACGATACTAGGCAGGTGTACCAGTTTTTTTGACTCTTCAGTGTATATAAAAGAGGTCGAATTCATTTTGACTTCAGCTCATACAACTTCTGAGGGGCAAACAAAATTTTCATTCGAACAAACCTCTAACAACCTAAGTCCTTAAGGGTCAGTCAGTGATTAAAATAAGCCAATTAGTGACTCGGTCTTCTATTACGGGAAAAACTGTCGGATATCCGGGCCCGCGTGTCTTATTGCATTTCCCCGGCGAGCGCGCACTCTCGGCTGCTTGAGCTCAGGAGACCTGTCATCCTCCCTGAGCGATGACGTCACTGCAGAGGGATTATTGGCTCGGCGACGCGCCCCCCTCCCTGATTCGTCCCCTGGCAATATGTTCCTCCAATAACGTGTCTCCTTCCGCACGCCTCGTCGCGGTCGCACCTGACGATCCTGCACGGAATTAAGTGGGAGTCTTTCTCAACAACAACCCCCCAGTGACTCAAACTTTCCGCATCGCGCATTTATTGCTCTTTATTGCGTTCCTCCCCCGCGGCTAACGAGCTGGAACCACCTCGCAAATAAATCGAGAGAGGATCTGAAGCAAGTTACCTGTATTGTTTCTGTGTTGGGGTTGTAAACACTGCGTAAGGCCGAGATCACGATTATGTCACGTTTCACGAAGCAACCTTAAGAGTAACACGTTCGGGTAAGCCTGCTACAGCTTGACTGGTGTGTATCAATGGCGCCTATTGCGATCGTTTCACGTACACGTTCACATAATAAAAAGCTTTCAATGCCAAGCTTTTGCGTGACACGTGGTATAGTCCAGTCGCGGTTAATTCAAACTTTTCGGTAGCCCTTCTAAAGTTATACTACCAGGAAGTTCCTCCATCTCATGCAAACAGAGCTTAAAAAGTCTAGAATATTACAGCAAAGGGACAGCGCACCACATTCGTGCGCACTCAGTGTAATACAATTTTGCATAAGAATTATTTTTTACTAGGCATTACCAAACACCTGTTTTTGCTATTTTATTAATATTAATTACAAATTAAATATTATAATGTATTGATGAAAAATACTTAAAATTCCATTTAACGAAAAATAAAGAATTTTATGTCAACAGAAGTATAAAACGCTTGTGATACATTATGTATTTATGAAACAATCAAGCACGTCATGTGCGGAGTGATTTTTCAGAGGTCTGATTAAAAAAGTGTGAAGAAACCGTGAATAGACTATACATGTCACTGTAACACGTGATCTTGCTGGGCCAATCACAATGGGGACAGAGTTGTGTTATCTTTGCTTTTAAAGGTTTTGTTTTTATTTTGCCATGTTGTTTGTTCACATATTTAACCTGCTGCACACACACACATATATATATATATATACACGCATACCAAAAAGGAGGCTAAAAGGATACAACAAGTTAGGCTATTATTATTTTACTAATTATTTTGAAAATATTTTTTTTAAGTCGTTTTTACATTGCTGCAGTATGATTATTATATTTTTCAGAAGTATAAACATCTTTGAGCGGAATGCAGAACGTTTACTTTTAAGTTTGCAATTCCACTATTTCGCGAAACTGCTCAATTTTCTCGAGCAGGTCGATGTTTATTAAATACGATTTATTCTCATATAAATAGAAAAACTTGCCTACATCTTCGAGTTAATTTTCGTTCTTGAGGTTATCGCCATCCCCTAGTTGTTTTCAACGTTTCTTTAAATCAAGAACTCCAAACATATATATTAGTTCTTTTCCACATCAAAGTTACGACACCAATATGACTGTATACAAAAAATTACAAGATTGCAACAGTTTACCTCAGAATTTAATGCGTTACCAAACGAGTTAATTGAGTGAGGTTTCTGTTGGTGCTTAAAACACTTGAACTTTAAGAGTTTTCAACCTAAAAAAAAACCACATTTTTCTACCGACATTTTTTATACAGCGCCCAAGTATGCGTGCTTGCGTGAGGCATCATAATGCNTAGTTCTTTTCTACATCAAAGTTACGACACCAATATGACTGTATACAAAAAATTACAAGTTTGCAACAGTTTACCTCAGAATTAAATGCGTTACCAAACGAGTTAATTGAGTGAGGTTTCTGTTGGTGCTTAAAACACTTGAACTTTAAGAGTTTTCAACCTAAAAAAAACCACATTTTTCTACCGACATTTTTTATACAGCGCCCAAGTATGCGTGCTTGCGTGAGGCATCATAATGCCGTGGCGGAAAATGTTACGTCTTAAGTAAACGTGTAAGTGTAACTTGGTACGTGTTTCTTGTAACGTGAAGTCGTATTGCCGNGCCGTGACGGAAAATGTTACGTCTTAAGTAAACGTGTAAGTGTAACTTGGTACGTGTTTCTTGTAACGTGAAGTCGTATTGCCGGTCTTAACAACAACCACGGGTGACTCATCTTTCCACGTCAAACATTTATTGCTCTTTATTGCGTTCCACCTCCGCCGCTAACAAGCTAGAATTACTTCGTAAATCACTCAAGAGAGGATCGAGGGCGAGTTACCTTTATGTTTCGTATATTGGGGGGAGGGGGGAGATACAGGATGATACTGAAACAGGTTAAGGAATGAATCCTCGTGAGTCTATTGGTCGTAACCCAAGAAATATAACGTATGCAGTCATTCGTAAGTACCCAAGTTATAAAGGGTTGAGAGAGGATGTTTTGTATTCGCCTGCCTCAAATGTGTAAGGGAATCTGAAGTATTTTATAATAATGGTTGATTGTTTAAAATATAAGCTACCTACTATCTTCGTTGAAGACTGGAAACAACGGTTCCCCTAATACAATATTATAACTCATTATTTTGAAGAATTTTTTACAATAACAACCGTAGTACAATCCTTTTTTTCACAAAAACAACCTTTGTCCTGTACAATGGTTGTTTTTGTATAAAATCCAGCAGGGGACAGCACCCAGAAGGCAATTTCTTCAATAAATTCGAGGCTCATTTATGATTCAGTGCTCTGATAATTATTGGTAAATACAAATTTGTGCCCATTTTCTTGTTTAAGCCATTCTGCAAGACGTGTGAATTGTTTTTTTTAATATTAGACATTTTGTACCTTTGAAGGGATTGTATCAGTTCACTAGTTGGTAACACAGGTGATAATGGCATCGGGCAGTGGCAACTCTTCCAATGTGTGCAGGAAAACTAACTGGAAAAGAAAGCATGTAAAAAGATGTAAGAAATAAAGTATAATCAGAAATATGAAAGTGAAAGGTTTAAGACATAATAATAACTGAGGAAAGGAAATCCCAGCTAGAGGAACTGGACCACACTGCAGGTTAGTGTCGTGTAAACAAGAAAGAAATACTAGTAGTATGAACGAGATAAAATAGTAATATTTTGGAACATAAAGAAAGATAGTACGAAGAGATAAAATACACAGCGAAGTAATGAGCATGTTGTCCTATCTTATTGAACATTTGTTCCCCATGAAACATGGCAGGTAGTCTTGCTATATTCATGCAATATTTTGCAAGGATGGTACCAGATGGCGCTTGATGCATTTTATGTTGTATATTGAAATATTAACTTCAGAGCAAATTACAGCAGCAGCCACTACAGAGGAGAAACGTGAAGCAACTATTGAGGAAGAGCTGCACCTGCGCACGGCTGAGAAGTTCTTTGAACTAAAGAGATTCTACAAATGCAAGGCCCAGAAAGGTAAAGTGTCACGTGTATCGTTTGGTTTCGTGCAGAACCTGCCATTACCTCACATTAAGACAAGTGATGTGTTTTACTCGAGGCAAATATGGTATTTTGTTTTTGGTATTCACGACGTTGGTAAAAAATGTATTTGTAATGAATGCACAAAATGAAATGGTAGGGAAAAAAAAGACAGAACGACGTAACATCTATGATGTAAAAGTACTTTAATACTTACGGTACTCAAACTGAAACTTAAGTCCTACTCAGCGATGGTTGCAGTGGACAAAATAAGAACTACGTTATGGTTCGATTTTTGTTTTGTGTTGTCCACTGCATCAAGTTATTTAAGGAAATAGTGTATGTTTTTCCATTGAGAGGTCATTGATACTTGCCCAATGATGAGGACTTCAGTCTCACTGAGTCTCAGAAAAAGAAAAAAAATAGCTGAAGTGCAGGGTGATTGGGATGCTGTTATTAAGAAAGTCCGGAAAAATCAGCCACCTTTTAATTTAGTAAATATTGAACAAAGTGACTTGTACGATATGTTTCAGCTATAAGCTCCATATTTTCTCAAGCAATTTAAACCACCAATGAGGATAAAGGGGATAATAATGCTTATGATCACACAGCAGGATAGCAGAAAAGTGCAAATATGAGAAATTTATTCCGGAACATGAATACGTATTTGCGTTCGAAATAACACAAAACCACCCTCCAGTTTCCAACTTTCCCCTCTCTCTAGTGGACCCTTGACGTTGAAACCAGGAAAGCTAAAATACATTCAGAGACNTCCAGTTTCCAACTTTCCCCTCTCTCTAGTGGACCCTTGACGTTGAAACCAGGAAAGCTAAAATACATTCAGAGACACTCAGTGTACCTTTCTCGTGCTCCCAACTGAGACTATTACATGAGTCTGTCCAGGATGGATGATGTCAATGAAGCTGGTTATCTTCCAGAAATAGATAATTATGACATCAGTGGTGAGGAAGACANCCAGTTTCCAACTTTCCCCTCTCTCTAGTGGACCCTTGACGTTGAAACCAGGAAAGCTAAAATACATTCAGAGACTTTCAGTGTACCTTTCTCGTGCTCCCAACTGAGACTATTACATGAGTCTATCCAGGATGGATGATGTCAATGAAGCTGGTTATCTTCCAGAAATAGATAATTATGACATCAGTGGTGAGGAAGACAGCATTAGTTGAAATGTCTGTGTCACTGTTCTTTTACCATTCAGCTCTTGTGTTATTGTTCAATGTGTTTAATTCTTTAGTGGAGATGTAGTGATTTTGTGTTTACTGTTGTTATAACAGACCTATTATAAGTATAATACTGTTCAGCAATATAAAATTAACTCTTAATGGACTGATTATTTTATTTGCCTGGTTCCTTTTATTATAATGAGGACTTGATTATTACATTGAAAAGAGGCTGTTATATTTTTCACAAATGTTAACCGCATCAACTAAATTAAATAGTTTAATAGAACCGATTTTTCGATTGAATTCACATGATGCTGTCAATTGGATTCTTTATTTTGTACAAAACCAACAATTGTGCGCAACACACATGCCTTACCACTCTATTATGTAAGGTTGCAATGTGGGTACCTACTATTAAAATATGACTGAAAGGATTTTACTAATGATGAGAGTATTATGATATTATTACTTCATATCCATGACATAAAGAGAGATTATTTGTCCCTCCCGAAAATTTTTGTTTTTGGGCTATGGTTGTTTATGTGAAAATCCCTTCAATTATCAACCCACGTATTATCTCAAATGAAGGTTACGTTTTGACGATACGATCGTCATGAGTTTCTGTTATGGGTTGTTGTAACTTTACACGTCTTAAGATACTTCACGAACAGTATCATCTAAATATGGCAATGAAACAGGAAATAGTATAAATAGTGAACCACTCCAACAATTTGCGTAGTTTTTTAACGCGTTTGGTAAGAATATGTGTAGAGTTCATATTATGTTTGGGAAGGCACATATGCACCACAGGCGACAGACAGAAAGTAATGCTCCCTTTTTGAATACAAGCGGTGAAATTATTGCCTCTGAACTTTTCGCCTGAACATCGTTTCTTCTCGTTGATGACGCAAAATCGGAACAACCACAGTATCTGAAAAGTATCGTTGACATGATTATTGCAACTTTAAGAGTCACGCTCAGAGCTCGTTAATAGCTTGAATCTGCTGAGTTGAATTCTCCACGGCTTTTATTTTATTGAATGTAAAGTATTAATTTGATATCATAAATAAAATTAATTAAACATATTCAATTATGTGTAAAAAAAAAATAACACAACTCAATGCAGTTGCTGCATATAAAATTAGAAATAGTAGAAATGTTAATATTAATAAAAAAATATTTTAAAGTTTTAAATTGGTTTTTTAAATGTTTTATCTATGAAAACAAGATGCAATGTTTAATAAATATTTCCGTATGTAATTAAATAATTTTATATTTACACCTTTTATTCACTGCAAGTTTGTGAACGTTTCTTGGGACAAAGATACAATCTCCTTGACGGTCAATTTTCTATGTCACTTGGGCGTTGATGTAGAAGAAGGCAAGAGATCGAGCACACAATTTTCTAAATTGTCTCAACCAATTTCAGACACAGTTTGATTTACGGTGTCAGGTATTGCAAACCAGAATTTTTTTATGCGTACTGTTCTTAGGTCGAAGCCGTTCTTGTTGCTTTGTCACAGCCATTGAGCTATAACCTCTGTGTTCGACTACAGTAACATTAACCGGTCATGAAGAAGACCNGCTTTGTCACAGCCATTGAGCTATAACCTCTGTGTTCGACTACAGTAACATTAACCGGTCATGAAGAAGACCTGTTCAAGAAAGTTTTTTAATTATTTGCACGTAGGTTGAGGTCATTGACCATTGAGCTTCGTTGTGTTGCAGTACAGACAAAAAATTACCTACGTATATATATTTTTTTTTAAGAAACCAGCTTGTGTTTAGCTTGCATGTCGCAGCGATGTGTGGTAGAGTGTTGCAAGGTAAGCTGATGATTGTTCACTGCTGTNAGATGTAGTGATTTTGTGTTTACTGTTGTTATAACAGACCTATTATAAGTATAATACTGTTCAGCAATATAAAATCAACTCATAATTGACTGATTATTTTATTTGCCTGGTTCCTTTTATTATAATGAGGACTTGATTATTACATTGAAAAGAGGCTGTTATATTTTTCACAAATGTTAACCGCATCAACTAAATTAAATAGTTTAATAGAACAGATGTTTCGATTGAATTCACATGATTCTGTTCAATTGGATTCTTTATTTTGTACAAAACCAACAATTGTGCGCAACACACATGCCTTACCACTCTATTATGTAAGGTTGCAATGTGGGTACCTACTATTAAAATATGACTGAAAGGATTTTACTAATGATGAGAGTATTATGATATTATTACTTCATATCCATGACATAAAGAGATATTATTTGTCCCTCCCGAAAATTTTTGTTTTTGGGCTATGGTTGTTTATGTGAAAATCCCTTCAATTATCAACCCACGTATTATCTCAAATGAAGGTTACGTTTTGACGATACGATCGTCATGAGTTTCTGTTATGGGTTGTTGTAACTTTACACGTCTTAAGATACTTCACGAACACTATCATCTAAATATGGCAATGAAACAGGAAATAGTATAAATAGTGAACCACTCCGACAATTTGCGTAGTTTTTTAACGCGTTTGGTAAGAATATGTGTAGAGTTCATAATATGTTTGGGAAGGCACATATGCACCACAGGCGACAGACAGAAAGTAATGCTCCCTTTTTGAACACAAGCGGTGGAATTATTGCCTCTGAAATTTACGCCTGAACATCGTTTCTTCTCGTTGATGACGCAAAATCGGAACAACCACAGTATCTGAAAAGTATCGTTGACATGATTATTGCAACTTTAAGAGTCACGCTCATAGCTCGTTAATAGCTTGAATCTGCTGAGTTGAATTCTCCACGGCTTTTATTTTATTGAATGTAAAGTATTAATTTGATATCATAAATAAAATTAATTAAACATATTCAATTATGTGTAAAAAAAAAAATAACACAACTCAATGCAGTTGCTGCATATAAAATTAGAAATAGTAGAAATGTTAATATTAATAAAAAAATATTTTAAAGTTTTAAATTGGTTTTTTAAATGTTTTATCTATGAAAACAAGATGCAATGTTTAATAAATATTTCTGTATGTAATTAAATAATTTTATATTTACACCTTTTATTCACTGCAAGTTTGTGAACGTTTCTTGGGACAAAGATACAATCTCCTTGACGGTCAATTTTCTATGTCACTTGGGCGTTGATGTAGAAGAAGGCAAGAGATCGAGCACACAATTTTCTAAATTGTCTCAACCAATTTCAGACACAGTTTGATTTACGGTGTCAGGTATTGCAAACCAGAATTTTTTTATGCGTACTGTTCTTAGGTCGAAGCCGTTCTTGTTCCTTTGTCACAGCCATTGAGCTATAACCTCTGTGTTCGACTACAGTAACATTAACCGGTCATGAAGAAGACCTGTTCAAGAAAGTTTTTTAATTATTTGCACGTAGGTTGAGGTCATTGACCATTGAGCTTCGTTGTGTTGCAGTAAAGACAAAAAATTACCTACGTATATATATTTTTTTTTAAGAAACCTGNACCTACGTATATATATTTTTTTTTAAGAAACCAGCTTGTGTTTAGCTTGCATGTCGCAGCGATGTGTGGTAGAGTGTTGCAAGGTAAGCTGATGATTGTTCACTGCTGTACATTCTCGGCGCACGCAAGCAGCACCAGGATTGTTATGTGTACGACGGTAAAAACGCATTTCTAAAAGTCCACTACCAGGGTGACTTCTCATACCTTGAATACCAAGTCTATACATAAAATAAATCAACACATAACTTCCTTGAGCTTGAGAAACTTGCTTAACAAACACACCGTCAGCTTTAGCAAAATCAGTACTAAATGAGCCAATGTTCCGGAAAACATGTCTTGAATGATATCTCCTCTTGTAGCAACGTGCTGAACGCATGCTGGTGTGAATCACTGATTCGGTTCACAAACAGGTCCGGACACGAGCGCAGCAGAACTCAGAATGTCAACTCCACGGCAGCGACCCTTAACTTGAAGAGCTTGCCCCACCAAGGCGCCTGTCCTTTAACCTAGGATTCCTTATCACCGGATGTGCATCGGGCCACGCTGGTAAGGAGTGAATGTGTTCCGACCACTCACAAGCTAGGAGCGAGGGACCCATTGCACGCGACCTGTGGCGTTCAGCTGCCGAACCACGCTGTCAGTAGCGGAAGTGTACACTAGCCAGCAGCAGGTTACAGTACGGAGCTGACGCCAGCTTACCTTGCAACAGTTCACCACACGCCGCTGTTACGTCGTCAGCGTAAAACGCGTTTTCTGATCGTTGCCTAGTGAACCAGGAGTGCCGCAGACTGTGGACGCACGCACTAGGAATTGTAATAATATTGAATTTTTATAGCACCGCATATATGTCAAATGTATTAAGAAAGGTCACTATAGATACATTGTATTAACGGTATCTGTTTCAAGAATATACTGCGTTACGGTGTAGTATATTTTATGTTATATACAAATGCAGGAGAATATTAAAAATACTACTTTGTTTTAAATCCAGCGGGTTTTAATTATTAGATTTGAAATAATAATGCAGGTCAATTACCGAATAAAACCAAAACTATAACTACGGAATTGTTTCCACGCCCCTTGCCATAGTGTAGANTGTTTCAAGAATATACTGCGTTGCGGTGAAGTATATTTTATGTTATATACAAATGCAGGAGAATATTAAAAATACAACTTTGTTTTAAATCCAGCGGGTTTTAATTATTAGATTTGAAATAGTAATGCAGGTCAATTACCGAATAAAACCAAAACTATAACTACGGAATTGTTTCCACGCCCCTTGCCATAGTGTAGANTAATGCAGGTCAATTACCGAATAAAACCAAAACTATAACTACGGAATTGTTTCCACGCCCCTTGCCATAGTGTAGAACACTAAGGAACTGTGTTCACAGCGATGCGTGATTGCCACCGTGACAATCGGCCAGCCGACAACACGTCAGCTCTCTAATCAATATTACATTTCGGAAATTGCAACAACGGCGATGTGGCGCGGGCGTGTAGCTGCCAGACGTAAGCTCATTCGTCGGGCGCCTGACCACGTCGGATAGTTGCCACAGTTTGTCGATAACGTTAGCGATCCGCAATATCACCTCGCGACATCTCCGCGTGACATTCCACGTAAACCTCCCCCATCCCCTTCCGCTTACCTACTGTGACACCGCGAACACCGGCTGCCGCGTGCGTATGGGAAGGGTTGAACACATGTCNGGGGGGGGATGTTGTGCCTGGCTTATTGCGGCGAGATTGGCAAAGCCCTGCGTGGGCACAGCACATCAAACGGAATCTGCAATATCGCCGGCCATTTCGCCGATCGGCCGGAGTTATGCGGGTCACGTTGTTTTATTCAAGCCCCCCCCCCCCCCTCTCTCCTTAACGACTATATCTTACCAACACCACGACCCGTCGTCCATTCTCATGTTCTTTGCTTGCTGGTGCATTGGGAAATGAGATTTTTGCCGGTTTCGGGGCGCGGAGGTGAGACACCGTGGGGAGTGAAGCGAGGTGAGTACGGAGCGGCGCCGGAATGCAAGAGCGGGGGAAATGGGAGATCCCCGAGAAAACCGCCTTGGTGGATGGCAAGTTTTCTAACCATTTCCCCACCGCGGCCCCAGCCCTGCTTAAGATTAATTTTTATGCACATTGCTTGTTCTTCCACCATTGCTAAAATTGATATTTTCAAGGGCCTGATTACTTAATTCGTGCGTTCGTCAAGCGAAACTGTGGAATTATTATAAAAGAAATTATTTTAGGGATTTGCTAATCCTAACAATTGCTTTCACTGGAAAAAAAAAGTTGTATTCACTAATGTTTATGTAACGTTTTAAATTTTAATTCTACGTAAGACATGGAACTACTTTCCCTCTGCCGTTAGCCTACTAACTTCACTGGGCTCACGTCACTCACTGTGTCCGTTTAAATATGTACCGGTAGGGGCAGTGACATTTTCTAAAGGTTTTTTTCAGGAACTGACATCATTAACTTAAGAGCAGTATTTATGACGTCGTTTATACAGTAACGATAAATTACCAATGAATTTGCTTGGAAGGTATTTAACCTGCAAAGAGACACAAATTCCAAAATTCGTTTCGCCTTATAATTTTTACTTAAGCGAAAGTCGTAGCTTCTACAGTCGTCCAATGTAAAAAGAATAAATAAATACATTACACAGAAAAGTTCAAATACATATAATTTGTGCTCAGTTGTGGCACCTCGATGTTCCTTATGCTACGCCTAGTCTTTCAGCTAGTTACGCCAAGAGGTTGTAGGTTGAACATTATGTTTATTATGTAAACTACGTACAGGTTATTTCTCAAAACACAACGTAAAACCTGTTGTTGGAAATCTGAGCGCTATTGAAACTAACTTTTAAAAAAATAATCGCTGCTCTTATGTTTACGCGCTGGTTTTCAGTCTAAGGTGCCGGCGAATCTTACTAATATTATAAATGTGAAAGACTGTGCCTGTATGTGTATGTTTGTTAGCACTCAGCTCCATAACGGCTAGGCGGATTTTGATTAAATTTTGTATTTAGGTACTTTAGGTCCTGGATTAATACTTTTTATCCCGGAAAATTCTACTGTTGCTGTGGAATAACAACAAAACCTAGTTCTGCAACGACTGGGAACGTGACCGAAATGTTTTTTTCTTCTTATGTCAGAGGTTATCAGGCTGCCCAAGGAACTCTGAAGTGACTTAACGACTGCTAACAATAGATAACATCCGGGACCGAATATTAAACGTGCCCTCCGAAACCCGGAAGCGCTCAGATGTTATGCCACTAAACGGTCACCCATCCAAATGTGTGCCGCTGGGAAAGTTGCTTAACTTTGGTGATCGATTAAGATCCCTCAGCCAAGCGAAAAAATAGAACCAAGGCACACTTTTTTCTAAAGCTACAACTTGATGATACTTACGGTTTGATTTTAATGCATCGAAGCTGAAAAAAGGAAATGTGGCAACTACATGATAGTTGCACAGATACACTCCGAACACATTACATTAATTCTTGGCTATCGGTTAAAAAATATGTCCTCTCTTTTGGGCTGCCGTAATCAGTTAAAACTTAGGCCAACATACCATAATTTTATAATTCTGTTTTCACATAAATCAATTGTCTTTTCCCAATTGTACCCGAGCGAAGCCGGGCCGGCTTGCTAGTTACCTTATAAAAATAGTTCTAATACTAGACGTTGTATTGCGAGTGGAATGTTTAAAGCAATGGCCAGTGAATTTATCGTTTCTGGTTTCATTCACATTAAAATACGAACATACATATTAGTAACACATACATTCGTAACAATTTCATGGTTTCACTTGTAATTTTGAATAAACAAAGTGCAAGGGTTCGTAACAGTGTTAATTTACCAAATGGCGAAAGGATATAAATTAAAAGGAAAGTAGATCCTGAGCAGGGATTTCAAAATTGCTCGCTTAACTAAGCACAGACTATATCTAGCCAGAGTACTCTGGATTCGGTAACTGCAAGAAATAACTTCCCTCAATGGCGTGCACACAAATACTACGTGCAGAAAACCATGTCCCCCAACTATAAATGTTAAATGAAGTTATTGAGTTTCCACAGACGTATAGTTGCTAAGTTTTTTTGCCGAAAATCACTGGATCTAATGCTGTAGTTCTTCTGAGTGCTGCCTACTTGTTATCAAGGCTGTGAGTTAATCGACTTGCTCATGCGACCTTTNAGACGTATAGTTGCTAAGTTTTTTTGCCGAAAATCACTGGATCTAATGCTGTAGTTCTTCTGAGTGCTGCCTACTTATTATCAAGGCTGTGAGTTAATCGACTTGCTCATGCGACCTATTTGCGTTTATTATACATGGCAGCACCCATAATCAAATTGCTTTATAAAAAGCAACGCACCTTATATAGCCGAAAAATTACAATTAAATTAGGAGCTTTCTTTATTTTAATAATTGTTTCGTATGCAAATGCATTAATACAGTATGTCTCAAAAAGAATCATTCACTTTCTAAAGGACATATATTTTAGACTAAAGAACATATAACCATGCAGTAAAGAGTGAAATACATATATGGGTATAAAGTATTTTTACAATTATTAAAAAGTTTTAATATACTCCCCTGCATACACACGGCATGCATATGTACAATAGTTAAACTTGTCCCACTCGTGAGCTAGCAGGGCCGAGTTGATTTAGTTGTTGGGCTACTCGCCTCCCAACAAGGCGAACAGGGTTCGATTCCCGGCGGGGTCGCCCCCGAGTTTCCGCATGTTGGAATCGTGCCGGGCGATGCCGTCGGTCGGCGGGTTTTCTCGGGGATCTCTGGTTCCCCCCACCAGCACTCTGGCGCTGCTCCACACTCATCTCACTTCACTCTCATCAGCTCTCAAGACCTCGATGTTAAGAGCCGCCCAAATCTCTTCGCTTACGTGAGCGTGCATGTCTGGTGTTATTACAGTCACTGCTGTTGTTTTGTGGTTCCGAAGTTCGCCCTTTGTTGTAAGAAGACCGGGGCATTATAAGCGGAGTTTTCTAAAAACCTCCGCAAGGAAAAACTACGAACATTGCGATTGGGCGACCTTTGTGGCCAGTTGTGTAATGCCAAATCAGCTGCTACTTTACGGCCAATCCCTAAGTGCGAAAACTCGTTGTTCAGGAATGGTTGTACTTGTGTGTTTTTCGAGGGCGTTTGTTATCCAGAGTTTTTAAGTCGTATAGATCCAACGCCAAGGCGATGAACAACGACGTGCGGTGTTTTGTGAGGGCATCATGGAAAAGGAAATGGAAGATTTAACCTTACTTTGACGCACATTGTTCAGTGACGATGCCACGTTTCATTTAATCGAAAGAGTGAACCTTTACAACGTATTGTTATGAAATGGTGTGATCAAGCGTTAGCTGAACGGCTTGCCTGATCACACCTTCAAAAATTATACCTAGAAACGAGCGTGATTGCAACACCACCAAGCAGAAAGTAGACAGTTGCAGAAATCCCCTCCACCGGCCAGTAAACGGGGCCGCAAATACCACGCGCCCGATATATGCTGACGTAACACCTGGGACAGCGTCTTTTGTCGTCGACCCGAGCAGAGAGAAGATCACGGAAGATGGGTGTGTCCGGCCGTCGTTAACCGTCTCGTAGAATCAGCCTCCGGAAACATTAACAAGGTGATGACTTTCCATTTAGATTACAATAAAATGGTGTGAGGTAAATATAATGAATAATCATCTTGGTATTCAATTTAAAGCTCCCCTGATCAATAGTAACATGAATAATTGTATAGTCCTACTGTTTATAAACCTCATCTTATACTGTTGTGCTCTACCTCATCATGATTCATTATTGAGCTACGCCCCCAGCAACTTTCACGTACGAATAGCTTAAAAGCTATAGTTCGTAACAGTATGGATTTGGATATCCCAACAGTTACATGCCGTAGTCAAGCGAGAGAGAGAGAGAGACTCCCCTTAAAATTAATGTGTTCTGCGCCGTGTTGGGAATCGCATATCCGGAAATGTAGCGGAACTGGCCGTTCCCGCAGTTACAGGCGGATTTCAATTATTTCATTTCCCAGCAGGACGGAGCACCTCCGCACTGGAATCTGCACGTTCGAACATTCACTGCCCGTAATTGACACAGCGTTAAAAAATAATTGTTTGTTCTGGCGTGTATTTTTGAAGATGTACAGAATGTTTCAAAATTAGTGTTGCAATGCTCTAGGTATGGTAGCACATATTAAATGGAACAACTTTTTGCGTATGAGCACGGGGCCGGAAACAATGTGTTGCATTGCTAGAGGGTGTGAGAGTGTCACGCGCTTCGAGGTATGTAATGTAAATCGATAACTACCGGAAATGACATTGAGGTGAGCATTTGCAGTAATTGGCTCACATCGTTGGTGGTGTTTAATTTGTTTGTGTTTATTGGGATGTGGTGGCTGTTGTTTACGAAATACGTTACTCTCTTCTCACGTATTACACTAAGTTAAAGACACAGTTCAACATGGCGGCCACCTTCTCGGATGCTCAATCAACAATGGCGGAGCGTGCTTTCTTCAGTCGCCGCTACTACGTCTAGAGTAGCATGTATGTGTGTGGCAGCGGCGTGGTTTCGCGCGATGAAGCCGCGGGAGACTCGTACACTAGCTGCTTCATGTAGCCCTAGAGAAAGACGTCTATCTGGGGGAGACCTGGGGAACGTGGTTGCCAAGGTACAGGCCCACTAGCGATGGAACTGTTCGTTTTAGACGCCGTGTTTATGGGCAAAAGTTGTTCCGTTGAACATGCACTGCAAGCCCTATAGCGTTGTAACCCGAATTGCAAAACGTTCTGTAAAATGATTCTTGAGGCTATCCCATAGAGTGTGACCCGGAAATACTTATATAAATTTGCACCCACGCATTACGCGGCGGTCGAACCCAGAGCCCCTCGTACTCTAAGCCAGTGTGTAAGCTACTGAAGTCGACACTCACCTGTGATCTTCTTGTGTTAATGAACATTATAAATAATAGAAATATTACATGCGTAACTTATTTAAATTCTATTAACTTTTGAGTTTTTTTAAGTTTTGTCAATTGCTGAGATACCTNAATATTACATGCGTAACTTATTTAAATTCTATTAACTTTTGAGTTTTTTTAAGTTTTGTCAATTGCTGAGATACCTGACTCTATTTTCAAGTAGAAGGAATAAGTCTAAGTACCGTGGATATCTTAACTTCCGCAGAAGCGATACTTCTCTGTTTGCAGTGGCGAAGTACGCGTGGTTGATGTTTATCTTGTCCACGAATGGTCGAATGGTCATGTGGCTTTCATTTTCAATTGGATAATTGTCTGCAAGCAACGCCCTAGACAGATTTGAGCCAATAGCTAACCTGCAACGAACCATACACCTTATCCCGTGCTACGTGGTCTAGGGTAAAACTGGAGCATCAACCAATTATCAACTAACTGAAGCTCGAGTACACAAATAATTGTAAAGTATAGCTTCCTGCCAAATAAATCTGCGACGTTTCCGAGTATCTACACATAAACATGCGACTGGCAATGTTAAAGCGCGTAGCTGGATCACAGTAGATTAGTACACAGAGATAAAATGGCTTGGCGGTTCCTTTTAAATGGACGTTCCCATTCTCTGATTGGCTGCGCGAGGCTCTGGGAATGGGCCTTATGCGTAATTAGAATACTGCATACTGAGAAATGTTCCCTATTGTTTAGACTGCTGACTGGCGAATAGCTCACCAAGCGCTGATTGGCGAAATGCTTTCCATCACTGTGCTAGCCGGTGACGTCATCTAGCTGGCGTATGTGGTTGGACATCACGCGAAATAAACCACTGTTTTCACCACTTCATTCTTAAATATGGTCTATTCGTGGTATCTCCACACTTTTTGAGTCAAAAACCTTTGAATAATCACCCCATGAATGACATGCTTTGCTGTTTCTTTAATATGGCATGTATGACACGCCTTTTATAATACTGTTGATTTAAAAGTATCCCATTTTTGGTTAAATTTTATTTATATTTTATTTATGGATGTTAATATATCGATTATAATTAAAATGAATAACAACATGCAGAAAACAGGTTGCGTCCCAGTACCACCTGACAAGAAACATGGCCACGCCACAGAGTAAATAAGTACGCAGAGACGAAATGGCCTAACGATTAATTTGGACTTACCCATTCTCTGATTGGCTGCGCGAAGCTTTGGGAACAGGCATCGTGGCTGATTTGCTACTGCCTACGTCGACAGATCCCCTACTGCATGTGCTGCCTCCTAGTATGTTACTATAGTCTATTCGCGGTTTCATCACACTTGTTTAATAAAGCCTTATAAAAATCACCCCGTGTTTGGTGTGCGTGGTTCTTTCCCAGGCATGCCACGTACCGCAAGCCTTTAACACTAGTGTTGACATACAAGAACCATATTTTTGGTTAAATAGAATTTTTTACTTTTGTTATATATATATAAATTGTATTTTTTTATAATTAATATTAATTAAAATAGGTATAGAATACATTTGTTCGTAATGTCTAGAAAGAAATAGTTCTTATGCAAAATGTTATTACACTGAGTGCGCACGAATGCGGTGCGCTGTGCATTTGGTGTAATTTTCTAAATTCGGTCAAGCTTTGTTTGCATGAGTCGGAGGGATGTCCTGGAAGTAGAACTTCAGCAGAACTGAAGAATAGTGTGAAATGGGGGGTCAAATAATCGTGAGTTCCCTATAGTACCCATTATTATTATTGTTATTATTTCCGCGGTACAAGTGTCTATTTCAGCTTTGCATCGACACGTGTTATGTTCGCAGGCTTTGCCGCAGTAGTTGATACATGTAACGGACGTGTCAAACTCGCGGAAGTGAAACGGCCTGAGCCAATACGCTGGCGTGTCGCCGGGCCATGTANCACTGACTCCCGGATGCTGCGGCCGCGCAGATGGGCCGCCCCCAGGGACTACTCCACGGCGCTTCAAGTTGATCACGCAAGGTCGCTCGCAGCTGGGCGATGTGCACTTTACACCGCCCATCCCATAAGTGCTGACAGTGCCTATATCTCCACAAAGTACTTTGTCCACGTGACACATGGAGGTAGGGATAACGGGAGATGTTATGCTATGACGTCATTGAAGCTCGATTTTTCGTTCATCGCCATGGCGTGGCACTGAAAACATTAAAAATATTGAGGCAGGTTTTTGTATTTATTTCATGTGAAATGTGGACGTTTTAAAATAAATAACAGCAAATGAAGCAAAATTTACAGGATAAATATCGACATGCTCTGATAGAGTAGTTCCATTAAAATGTTTGCAGGTTAGGTTTCCAATGTTTTGGGTGTCGCAACGTGGCTGCAGGCTACAAAACAGACAAGGCCACCCCTGGACTTAGTATTACATCGCATGAATTTAGCTGAGTTGGATGGAGTTTGCCGTAATTTTACGATATCCATATTCTTTAGAGACACTTACGGCGAAATATAATGCTCTCGTTTGTCTTCATGATTTTTTTTTGCAGCATAATATTAACTTAGCAACAGTCGAAGTTTAAATTACGCAATTAATCGTGTGGATTGTATACTTTTCTCCGTAGGAAAGAATGTGTAATTGGGGCAATTTCAAATCGGCATTTTATTTGCTGCCAGCCGGCATGTATTGAACGTGGTTTTAATTCCGTTCACGGTTATTGCCAACTTTTCTGAAGCCCTGCTAAAATTTCTAATTCCAGGATATTCCTCCTCCTCATGCAAGCAGAGCTAAACCAAGTCTAGAAAATCACACCAAAGGGACAACGCACCACTTTCGTGCGTACTCCTTGTAATAATATTTTACGTAACAACTATTTCTTACAATACGCTATCAAATCAATTTCTTTCTGTCTGTTTTTATTCATATTTNTAATATTTTACGTAACAACTATTTCTTACAATACGCTATCAAATCAATTTCTTTCTGTCTGTTTTTATTCATATTTAATTTGCATATTGTAATTTAGATATTAAACATAAGTTATAGGTGAATTTAAACCAAAAAAAGGCACATTTACAGGAGTATAAAACGCTTGTGATACGTGGCATATTTAGAAAACAATTAATTACGTTATATNAATATTTTACGTAACAACTATTTCTTACAATACGCTATCAAATCAATTTCTTTCTGTCTGTTTTTATTCATATTTTATTTGCATATTGTAATTTAGATATTAAACATAAGTTATAGGTGAATTTAAACCAAAAAAGGCACATTTACAGGAGTATAAAACGCTTGTGATACGTGGCATATTTAGAAAACAATTAATTACGTTATATNAAAAAAGGCACATTTACAGGAGTATAAAACGCTTGTGATACGTGGCATATTTAGAAAACAATTAATTACGTTATATATAATTATTTTTTTCCTAAAATTTTTGTTCAAAAAGTGTGAAGATACCGCGAATATGCTGTATAGTAAGCGTGTCAGGTGTTGTGCAAACCAACAGGATGGTTGTATATGGGAATACAGAGACGAACATAACTGATCCTGATGCATCAGTATTACGAATACAGTGATGCAGCAGTGATACAGCAGTGATACAGCAGTGATGCACCAGTGATACAGTAGTGATACAGCAGTATTACAGCAGTGATACAGCAGTGATATACAGCCGCTTGTCCCGCGAACTCAACCCGCGCCAACAAAGTGGCGCCACTGACCAGCAACACGCCCCAACGCCGTTCCTCAATCAGCCCCTGGAAATCTACTTGCCGGCCGGCAGCCCAGCCAATAGGAAAATATTTCGCAGCACGCGGTAGCCAGTAAGACACTCAAGTTCCATTCCAAGAGACGCGCGAAGCCAATCGGATAGTGAGTCCGTCCACTTCAAAGGAACGACCACACCAGTTTGTCTCTATGTAATTATTTGTTTATTAGAAATTTTTGAGTGGCCTTGAATGTTGACTGTGCCTTGACAGAAGAACGCTGGAGATAAAGGATATGATGATTTAATCGGCCGGTTCCTATAATAAGAAACCAACCCAGCATTAACCTGGAGTGATTTCGGCAAACCATGGAAAACTGGTTTCAGAATTGCTGGACATGGAGTCAAACCTGGTTCCTCCCGAACGTAAGCTTGGTGTTTTACCGCTCGGCAATTTCGCTCGGTGAACTATTTTATATCGATTTGTAGAGACATGTGAAAGTTTGAGTTTATTCTGCGTCAGTTTAGACTCCATGGACCTCTACACAAACAAGCCGGCATTATTCATTTATTGGCCATTTCCACGCCCAGGTGCCATTTTACTGTCCGACCCTTGTTTTATGTGAGTCATTCCTATGGTCTTTTAACATTTCTAGGACTCTTGAGCGTGCTTGGAGCANTGTCCGACCCTTGTTTTATGTGAGTCATTCCTATGGTCTTTTAACATTTCTAGGACTCTTGAGCGTGCTTGGAGCAACAATAATATGAATGTTTCGCTGCCCTGGGAATAGAAATAAGGCAGATGTATTTTCAGTGTTACCTTGTTTTTAACCTCACGCTTAGAAGAATGTTTCACTACATAAAAATTACCTTTCGTGAGTTCAAATGAAATATTGTTACTAAGTTACATGTTTCATACCAATTATAAAACAACAAAAAATTGTTTGGGTTGCGGTTTACTCGGNAAATATTGTTACTAAGTTACATGTTTCATACCAATTATAAAACAACAAAAAATTGTTTGGGTTGCGGTTTACTCGGCAATCTATTGGTGGATAGCCAACCAATAATGTACAGTACAGTGCAATGTGCAGTACAGTTAACACTTCCGGTGTGGTTGAACCAACAACGGTGATGAATGAGAATACTGAGACTACTAAAATAACAGGGTTTCTCGCTTCTTACTGCTACTGTGCAGACATTAAAAGATTAGTTGATAATTAAGGGTAGACCTCCGAGTAATTAGCTAATTTATTCGGTGTTAAAGGTAGACTTCATGCACGTAAGATTGTGTTATATTTCTCTGATTGCGCAGCAGCTATCACAGCCTAATGAACTGCATACTTTGTTTGCCTGTAGTGATATTTGCCATTAAGTACCCGAACAACCAGCACGGTATCCGTTGCACTTAGAGAAGATCACCGGGCACTGCGCTTCGCTGCGCCGTCCAACAATAACCTCTATTGCGCTTTATGTTCACAATGGGCCTGAACGTGCTCAACACGAAATTTTATAGCCTGAGAAGAAATTAATCCATTTATGCCAAGGAATGTTTTTTTGTCAGATTAAAGTTGGTGCGTTGACGTCAAAACCAAAAGAACAACGTCCCTCAGGAAGGCTTAACATGAAGATGTTAAACTCAAAGCATTGTAATTGCGCTGGCGAATTTTGAATTGAAGGTGCGCGCGAACGTAACTGCCATATTGATTGTGAAACTTTGTAAAAATGTTGACGGGTGATTTCATCAAGCCCCGGGATAACCGACTTTCAGTACACGCTCCACGAAATGCGAAATGAAAAGCAGTTTCTCACATGCCTAATGATAAGCAGGGAAAATGTGTTTTAAGTCAGGAACGTGGTTTTTTTATGTAAACGTATTACATTATTTATTATCACTTTACGTTAGTTTTTCCACTTGTATTAAATAAAACTCATTACTTCTGAGGTTTTCAAAGATTATAATCTTTGCAAAGCGATTTTGAAAGTGATTCGATTAAGATAATGGTACTGCCAAAAGGTTCTTCTTCTGTATTCAATTTCATTGTAAAATCGCATGCCAAAACTACACGTTTACATGGTTTAAATACAACTATTTCCGCCAAATTTACGGCACAAGTAAACGAGCGAACGGTTCGAACTGTAACATCTCGCCCACGTAGAGAAATGAGGTAGCTTTTGTTTCCCTAGGGGTGGGAAAAAAACCATTAAGACATAATATGGAAGCCAAGTGCGTGCGCAAGGTATGTAAACTCCGCTTGAATGGTCTAGAGCCTGAAAGAACGCGAAATGTCCACATTAGCATAGAAACGCTTCTTTAGCGAGATAATGATACTGTTATACTTCTCTAGTTCCCATTCGTAACCCCTCTCCCTGCCTGCTGGATGTGTTCTTAAGGGCAATTTTTGAAGAGCGATGTTCAAGGGCATAGAGGGGAGGGAGAAGGGAATGCGTATTCAACCCGCAATCAAGTCGCCGATGTGTTCAAGATGAACGTCATTCAGGGAAGGGTGCTACAACTTTCTACAGTGCCGTTCGATATACCTTTGAGAGGTCCACATTTTAACGGAGGGATGAAACATACCCAAATGCTATCTCGAAAAGCATACATTTCCCGCCAGCCAATATTAATATAACTCTTGGAATTTGTTATGAAGATACGTGAAATAAACAGGTAAGTGATAAAAGAATTCTTTCACTGTCAACGCACACAAAGTTTTCCCACGCTCCATCAACTGATATTAAAGATTTGTGCGTGGTGTGTGTGTGTGTCTATATATATATGTATATGCATATATATNNNNGTGATTCACGAGGAGTTACCGCCACTCACAGGGCCTATTACTTAAATAATTCGGAACACAATATGTCATATAAATGTGGATCCTATTCCCAATATTTACAGAGTAACATTTGAAAAATTACTAATAGACCTTCAAAGGTAACCCTTTCAGACGTAAATACATTGATGTTTTATCAGATCTTATTGCTTACAGTTGAGCATCAAAATGGCGTCTAACAAGCCAACAAATGATATTCAAAAATGTTTCCGTCTACTTCCATACACTTGGCCGCACGCTTATGAACCGCACGTGTTGCTCTACGTAGCTGCACACGGCTGTCTTTGATTTCTGTAGCGGCATGCATGATACACGCACGTAGTTCCTCGCGTGTCTGTGCATTCCTTTGGTTAACAATATCCTTCATCCATCCCCATACGCAATAATCTAGTGGTGATAGATCTGGTGATGGAGTAGGCCAGGGGTGAAAACCACCTCGTCCTATCCATCTCTCAGGGAAATGCACATTTAAGTGTTGAACCACAGCACGGTGGAAGTGAGGAGGTGCACCATCATGCTGGAAGATCATACGACGTCACTGCTAACGGGACATCCTCAAGTAACAGCGGCACTTCTTCTTGCAAGGATTGCAGGTACACCACGCTAGTTAATCATCCCGGGAAAATGAATGGCCATTTCAGCTGATCGTGTATGTCACTACACCACGCATTGATGTTGAAACGGAGTTGAAAACCCCTTTACACTGCAGGGTGGGTATGCTGATTGTTGAATTACTTTGTAAGTAATGCGAATAGGTCCTACATTTATATAACATATCTTGCTCCAAATGATGTAAGGAATAAGCCCTGTGAGTGGCGGTAACTCCTCGGGAATCATTCTGTATACGAGTATAATATTTATATGTGTGTGTAAGAGAGAGTGTGTGTGTAAAAGGTTTAAATCTCAGCAAATAAAATATAATCAAGGTGGCACGATCTATCTAACTAATGGGATTCTAACCACGCAGCAACTGCAGATTCGGTACTGAAATGTAGATCAGGACATCTTCGATTTGGTTTTCAAAGGGGAAGTTTATCAGTAAGAAAATAGTTTAACTAGCAAGGAGTTCCCTCTTTCAAAATTTAAGCTTAACATACTTCATAATGGGGTACCGTCCACAGGCTCCTTAAGTTTAAATGTATTAGCAATACAGTTCCCCAGTAAGCCGCTGATATATTGAATTGTTGGTCGACATGTCTACTTCCTTAATAAGTTTGTGAGGATTTTTAAGGAAAACGTATACTTCAGAGACATGTTAAAGTGCAATTTCCATCAGGTCATGGGTTATTCGAGAATAGAAGCATAAAGTAAACAATGAAGCGAATTACGTGCTATAAGCTCTGGGATTGAACTGACTACTCACTGTGGTAGAATATTTTGAACCAACAGCTGAATATCTGGTATGCAGAAGATAAACGAGTCTGTCTTACAAGTCACTGGACACGCAGAATTACTCGGTCTATACCAAGAAGTTAGGAAAATCTGGCAGTGATGTTAAAACTGTAAAATATCGTAGGAGAAAGAAGCACCAGAATATTTTGAACGATTGTTTCTTGCATTTTTGCTTCTTCTTTTGGAAACATGTGAAAAAAATTAATATGATTTAGGTTAGATAAATATATTTCAAATTATTACTTCCTGTCAATCAATAAGTTTTATATATAATGTTTTCTTCGTGGTAAAACACTACATACGTTCCCATAACTTTCATCTCGGCTTTTATCTTATGTGTTGCATAAACTGTTTATAGGAGAATTTAACGTGCAGGAAGGTAGCACTTTTCATTACTCGCCTCAAATATTAATAAAACTTAATGATAATTTAAAAGTCTCTGTGTTCCATCAGAAGAAGTAACGGAACGGCCAAAGACATCACGTGCTTTCTGAACTTTTTGACGGTTTTGCATTTGTAATTGTAAATGTCATTCTGAAAATAATATTTACGAGGAATCTGTTTAATGAAAAGAATTGTAAACGTGCTGCGCTGTAGAGTAAACTACGTATTTAATGCCCGTACAGTTATTTTACTTCTATATACAAACTCCGTATATATAACGTAAGAATATTGGATAATAAATATTAAATTAAAATGCAACTGAAAATTATTTTGTACTTTATTACGTTTCAGAATTAAACTGGAAAAAAATGTTAAATTTCCCATAATTTGCCCTTAGAACCAGAGACGTTTAAGACGCTAAAATTTACTTCGCATTTCGTAAATTCAAAAATGCATGTAGGTTAAACTTACGCTACCTTTAAATTATTTTAACCTTAATATAGTCATTTAAATGTACAGTTCTACAGTAGATTATTATTTCATGTACATAGAGTCTCATGCCGGGAATGAGAATTACAAAGTTAACAGGCGTAAAATAGAATTAAGTTGCGTTCTTAACAGTAGGCTCATATTACATATATCATTTAATATGCGATTTACGTGTAGTCACTTTACAATGTTTTTTTCTTCTGCAAATAACGAAGATTTTTGCCGCAGTGGCGTGATTCCACAGCCAGTAAGTCCTTCTTTGTTTGTCACATCACAAAATAACGCATTTTCATACAAGTAATAAATAAATTTTAAAGCCCTGGTCTGGTTTGCGGTCGTAAGCGGATCACATTTACGATTCGTACGGCAGGCAGATAATCCAGCTTCGAAAAGCTCCCTCGAAAGGGGTGAATCCTTCTCGTTGCCGTTTTAGCGAGACTGACAACTTCCGGCTCCAAAGCATCCATGACAATATGAACACAAATTCGGAATTATTTTCGTTCTATTTTATTATTCTTACCAGGATATTGTTATTATTCATTTACTAACGCATTTTGGAAAAAGAAACAAATGGAATTTTTCATACAGACAGTGGTACTAAGTCTGTCACGTTGCTGCCCTCATCTGAATGACAGTAAATGTTCTTGATATTTTAATGTTTATTAATTAAAAAATTATACAAATGTAAATCAAATCCACACAGGTATAATTTAAAATTACATCGTTAAAATGGTTGGAAATATGCGCGAAATTCTCGCATTAAATTTTTCCATACGAATAGTAATGATGTTTATATCTTCACTCATGATAATTTCATTGCGGAAAACTGAACATTTTTGTTTGTGGCATTTAACCACAAAAAAAACTTTGGTCCAGCTCAAGGAGATACATACACTGAAGAGCAAAAAAACTGGTACATCTTCCTAATATCTTGTTGGGCCCCCGCGAGCACGCAGAAGTGCCGCAAGACGACGTGGTATGGACTCGACTAATGTCTGAATGTATGCAAGAGGCAATCCACACCATGAATCCTGCACGGCAGTACACAAATCCAATCTGCGCCAATATGAGAAGGGGTTGCACGTCAGTCACGTTTAATGATTCTCGTCAGTCGCCATTTTTCCCGTTCTTTCACGATCTTTTTCCGGCCGCAGCGATGTCGAAGATGTGATGTTTTACCGGATTCCCGATATTCACGGTACACCCGTGAAATGGTCGTACGCGAACATCCAAATGTTATCGCTACCTCGGAGATGCCATGTCCCATCTCTCGTGCGCCGACTTTAACACCACGTTCAAACTCACTTAAATCTTGATAACCTGCCATTGTAGCAGCAGTAACTCATCTAGCTACCGACCGCATCGCGTTACTCTCATTGGTTCCATACCTCTGTTATTTTCATACGCACGTCTATACCCGTTTTTTTTTTTTTTTTTTTTTTTTTTTGGCTCTTCAGTGTAAGAAGCATGCTTGCATATTAGGAAGGATATATGTAGGGACACCCAAATTACGTGAAATATTTCACTACAAGTTTGAATTCATAACAGTTAAGCTCAGATCCTTTTTCTTGATTGGATGATCTAGGTGTCTGCCCGCGAAGTATCGCAGTTGTCTTATTCTGATTGGCCAGTCAAGTAAGAAAATGTCTTCCAACAAACACTCTCCGCCAATGCGAGAAACAAAACTGCCGGTCTGGCCGCAGTGTACTGAAACCTAGCGTGTTCGTGAATCTCTTCTCGAAACTCACGTGTCCCTAGATATAAGTGCGTTAACCGTAATGGTCAAATCGAGAGTGATAATTGTACTGCAATCTGTAAGACTATATGATAATATGTATACCGTAAACGATTTTCTAACGAGCAGAAATATTTATAGTTTCTTTTTATTTTGTAAATATGTTTCCATGATGAAATATGCTATTTAAATTATAGCTATAAACGTAAAAAATATAAATAATAATAAATAAAAATAAAAAATCNCATGATGAAATATGCTATTTAAATTATAGCTATAAACGTAAAAAATATAAATAATAATAAATAAAAATAAAAAATCCCTGCTTATTTTGTGAGTAACACGCAATGGACACAACAATTTAGAAATATTTCAAATGGATAGCCAATATTTGTCTCTCCGTTTTTAATCTTTTTCCAAAATAATGATCGAATTATGGGGAGCGTATCATNAATGGATAGCCAATATTTGTCTCTCCGTTTTTAATCTTTTTCCAAAATAATGATCGAATTATGGGGAGCGTATCATCTGATATTTTATTTTTGAGGCAAAAGATGGTGCTTGAAGTTTAATGACAGCTATGATTTCGTGTTTGGTGAAGACGTGTAAGATATGCAGTAGCTACAGATTGTTAAAAGTAAAGTCAAAACATTTAAAAGCCCTGAGAGCCCTGCTTAAGATCTACTTGTATGTACATTGTGTATTCTTCCACCATATGTGATAGTTATATTGCCATGGGCTTGATTATCTTATTCATGCGTCGGTCATGTGAAACAGTGTTGTTATTAGAAAAGTAGGTATTTTACGAAAGTTCTCATTTTTACACACAGTATACATGCTTAGCTAAACCGAAAGCAAAAGAAATCTTTTCAGTATTCACAAATATTTAGGCCAACCAAACACTGTTATTTCAATGTTTAGGGACGAAAATACTTCCCTCCTGTCGTTACTGACTTTACTGGGCGGAATATTCTCAGGTGGACTGTTTTCGAGAAATCCGTGCTAACAACTCACAACAGCCGGTGAGTGGCGTGATAAGGAGGTTGCGCACAATATAGTCCATTCACGATTACTTCCCACTTTTCTGAATCCTTGCTGAAGTTCTACTTCCGGGATATTCCTCCGCCGCATGCAAACAAAGTTTAACCGAGTCTAGAAAATTACACCACAAGGACGTCGCCCCGCATTCGTGCGCACTGAGTGTAAAAATATTATCCGTGAGATTAATTTCTTGCTAAGCACTACCAACCCACCTTTTTCTCCCTAACTTATTCGTGTTAGTCATAAATGATTTATTATGATGTATAGATAAAACATCATTAAAAGTTCAATTCGACCAAAAATTAGGTACTTTTATTTTAACACTCGTATAAAACACTTGTGATACGTGATATATTTAGANGTTCAATTCGACCAAAAATTAGGTACTTTTATTTTAACACTCGTATAAAACACTTGTGATACGTGATATATTTAGAAAACACACAAACACGTTTTTTTTTTTTTTAAATTTGAATTTGCTCTATTTAAGAGCGCTAGGAACCATTTTGGTTGAGTTTTCTTGCTGCCCAATATTCAAACACGTTATATATGGTGTTTTTTTGTTTTTCAAATGTTTAATTTTTAAAATGTGAAGAAACCGCTAAAATACTATACACGGTATTTTATCGCACGATACTCAAGTGACAGCCTGACAGCAGTCGCCGTAAGTACGGAATGCAATAAGTCTAGTGCTAGGCGTGTGTCTCAACTGACTGATCAGTGTATGCTACTTTGTAAATGCAGGAGTTTGCATTATATCAACGCACTTGTTTGCCGCAGTATTGTCTGTCTTGGGCTCACTTTGCAGTCACGGTACAAAGCCGCTTACTAACTAGTTTGCTCCCTTGGTGCTGCATTATACAACGTCAGCATTATTCAACCCAGCCGGACTCACGCCCAGCACAAACCTCTTTGGTCCTTTATAAAGTACGGCAAGCGCTATTCGTTTTCCACTCGCGTGTCGTCCAGTCGAGTTCTGTTTATTGTTGAGTCGGCAGGCGATTCTCCTTCTGAATTATCCGCGTGGATTTCTCCCCACTCCCCACTCCAGGATGGTCTGACGAGACTTCCTTTTCTGTCAGTTTCGACGTGTTGTTTCATAATATGTCTTAACGAACCGTTTACAACAAAGTTTAATGCAAACATTAACTGATGAGCAAGGTAGTACATGGTTCTCGTTTACATTTTCGTGAAGTTTAACGGGGGTCTCCGGTGGTGTAGTGGTTAGACTGCTTCGCCTCACACCTGGACCAAACCGGGTTCGCCTCTCAGCAGGGTCGCTTCGGATCTTCGCATGTGGAAATCGTGCCGGAAAAAGCAGCTGGTCAGCGGGATTTATCGGGGATCTCCCGTTTCCCCATCCTTGCATTCCGGCGCTGCTCCATTCTCATATCGTTTCACACTCATCGGCTCTCAAGCAAGAGCCGCCCAAATCTCTCTCCACAGCAAATCTTCGTTATTACCAAAAAAATCGGCAGATTTGAATACAATGATATATCTACGGTTTATAAAACGCACGAATACATCTCCCCTCGATGTAAAGCAAAGTTTTTAGCCTTTGTTTCGCTTCCATGTTCCGATTTTTTTTCCCCTGTGGAGTGACGCCCGCCCCTCGGCCTTGTAGGAAGACGCGACGCGGTGGCACAGGAGAGCACTGGATATCCGATCTCGCTCCAGCGACGTCGAAAACAATTTTGACGGGAATCGCACAACTGCGGCGCCAATTTGCGATGACGTCGAGTGGGTTTCGCGAATCCTTTTCCCGTCACGGGTAAAGGGGGTGGGCGCGGTTTGGGGAAGGGGGGG
>NQII01007568.1:53458-89676 GCA_002778355.1 Clitarchus hookeri
TTTTTTTTTTTACTTCTGTTCCGTTTTCGATTCCATATTGATCAAATTTTCCAGCTGCAACGAAATAGCTTCGCGGCTTAATCGTCTATGAAAAAGGGGGCTCGTCGCAAGAACTGTTCCCGAGGAACGACCCTACACGGACGTAAGGAAGACACCAAGCGAGCGAGAAGAACAGCAATGGAAAAGATAGGAGGGAAGAAGAAGAGCGAAAGACGTCGGCTCAGGGCAAGGATCTGTTGTTGTTCTTCGGAGAGAACAAACAAACCATGTTTGCGTCCTTCCTACCTTCTCCCCGCCCAACACCTCCCGCCAGACTTTCGCAGTGGCTATTCCGTCGATACGCAAGAAAGAAATCAGACAACTACATAAATATCCTGGGGGAAAACAACTTATCCCACCCCACGTTATGGCACCGTGGCATTGCTTATGCGATATGGTTTATTCGTATTAATTCTCCTACTTATTTGAAATCTTACAAAAATATTTTAACCAAACTTCCCAGATTCAGAAAACGTATTCTAGCAGTTAACGTTGAGGGTGAATTCAATAAAATGTACTGGGAATAATGATTCGCCCAGACTGCAATATACCCTAGAAAAACGGTTTCAAGTAATTCTTCAACCCCTTTGGTTAGTACTAACATATAATACACAAACACCTCGTCTTAGTCTACATAAAGGAACTGGCAAGAAGACTCTATGGCTCGACATTGGTGCTAGTGCACTCTGCGGCATTTAGAAGGATTCACAACCGCCAAGTAGCGTATGTACGATAAAAAGTTCAACACTGCACATATACATGCAGCCATTCATATTCAAACTTAGCATACGTAAGTACGTAAAGAAGAGAGGCAGAGCAGAGTAGCACAACCTTCAACTTCTACGTTCTTATGTACGTACGGATGAACTTCCAACCAATCAGGGTGTTCGCTTTAAAAACAACGTAATTTTTTACTTAAATGATTAAAGTAAAGTCATAAATACGCGAAATTCTGTTTTCTTGGCCAATGTTTCAAAATTGTACATGTTTTGCACAAAATATGCAAAAACTGAAAACAAAATAATATCACTTCGCAAATAAACGATTTTTGTTTGAATGTATAGCGTACGTGTGTGCGGACGTACTTTGCGCAGAGATTGTGAATCCGCCTTTATGGACAGTAAGTCAACTGAGCCAGATATACTTTCTGTTTTTAAAAAAAGGGGGGGGGAGGCGTCATTGACCCATTGTAGCGGAGCAGGGCTCTAGACTTTCGATTCGTGACATGTGGGCAGGGTTCCATTCAATAGTATTTTTAGGAAACCTAATACATTATTAAAATAAAATAGGTATTTAAAACAATTTGTATATTTTCATTTCATTTTTGAAACATTCACGTTGCAGTTTCATGCCAGTGTCAGAGGGTTATTCCGGTGGAGGGGGGTGAGGGGGTGGTCACGTCTTCCACGAAATCCCTCTGGATCCGCTCCTGCACTGCAAGTATCGTCTACTGATGATGTTTCTTACCGAACTTCTTATTACTTCGTGATTTGCTAAGCGACTATGTTCGATAGGCAAGTTGGTACGAAGGTGTACTCCATTAGGGTGGTTTATTCACACTTTTTGAATCAAACCTTTGAAAAATCATCCTATGTATAACGTGTTGGTTTGTTTACTTAAATAAGTCACGTTTTGCAAGCGTTTTTTACTTGTGTTAACAAAAAAAGCCTGTTTTAGTGAAATTGTAATTTTAATTATCTTCTTTCTATAAATTGTAATATCTCATTTACAATTAATGCGAATGAGACATGGAGAAAATAAGTTTCCAAATCAGTCGCCTTCAACTACGGCGAACCAAGTCACACCCGGATATCTCATGCGTAAAACGTGGCGGACGTTGCCATTGTGGTGTGTTTTTTCTGGGTACTCCCTTTTCATTTTATTTCATTCCGACTCTGCTCGATCTCCACGTCACTTCAGCGCCTCCAGTGCTGAAGACGTCAGCTGCTCAGCACCGCACAAATCAGTCCCTCTAGTTTATTAGCAGTATTGACATACTTTTTTAACCAAACCTTAAAAAAAAACATGACGTGTTCGATTGCTTCCTAATTATGCCAAGTATAACCATCATTTTATTATTCTGTTAACATAAAATATCTTATTTTTGTTAACACTTTCATGCTGATTGTAGGCAATATGTACATGTTGCACAGGAAGATGATATTTGACCGGCACTGTACACTGCGAGATATTCCGTGGCGATAACTGAAAGTAAAGCATGCTACTGCTCTGCGTTATGTCTGGTTAATAACACTGATCACCGAACACAAAGCCTACATTTATTGGCTCTGATAACGAAACATGTTCCTTGTCAGCTTAAGTACAGCCCTTATCAAAAAAATTCTCATTTGCAACACCAGACACAACAAATAAATGAGGCGATGGAAGGGTAAAATTGAATTTTACTTATATTTCATCTATAAATTAGACTTCATTTATAATCAACGTGAAAATAAACATAAAGTAAATGCGTGTTGGCAATACCTAGTAGGAAATAGTTATCATGCAAAATATTATGTATCCCTTAACATAGCATCCCGAGAACACTCGTTCACGTCTGACATGTTGCAAAACAGGTGAAGTTGTGGTCAGTGCTGTGCAGCTCTAAAAGCTTCATCAATACGGACAGCCCCTTTCCCTGGGCAATGCTGTGGAGTGCTGCTGACACACAAATAATATTATAATTGGTTTCTTATTGTGCCATTGATCCGCTTAAAACTATTACATAGACTCTGATGTGTCAGCTCATAAGTATGATCAGACCATAATTTNGACTCTGATGTGTCAGCTCATAAGTATGATCACACCATAATTTTTTTTTTTTTGGCAACGCCTGAAATGAAAAATTAATGTGTTCGTCAAGGGGTTAACCTGAGTGCGAACGAATGCGTTGCGTTGTGATTTTATAGACTTGATTGCTCTTTGATTTCATGAGGATGGGGAATATTCGGAAAGAGTGATATCAACAGGGCTTAGGAAAAGGTGGAAGTAACAATGAATGGATCATAGTTTCAAGGTCACAGGCACCGCCCTTTACTGCGCGCGATGGCGGTATGCCTGTCGCAGCTCGCGGGGCGCGAGACCGCTACTTGTCGGCCAGAACAACTTCTAAGAAGGCACGACGCGAACGAGCTGAGGTCGGGAGATAGTAGTTGGCAGCCACTCCGCCCTCCCGAGAAGGCGCTCCGGTCGCGCGGGCCAGAGAAGTGTAATGAATGTTTACGGCCCGTGGAAATCTCGGTTCCAATTTCCTCCGTAAGACCCCTTATCGGATAAACCCGCCATTACGCGTGGGGCGCCCGGGCGTTCCTTTCCCCGCGGAGTTGAGTCAACCTCCGCGCAGATAAATTAAACACAAATCGATACTCCCCGTGCCCNGCAGGCTGCGTCGAGGTATATCGAGGGCGGGGGTTTAAACTCCGCCGTGTATTAAATGCTTGTGTAACTTTTGTTTGGAAATATTACTTCCGCTCCTCCTGCGTCATCTTCTCTCTTCCCCTTCACAGCCTCTTCATATTTTTTTGCAACAATAACAAATGCCGCACAACACAAGAGCTGTACAATAATTAAATGCTTGTTAATTTGTGAATGACATATTTTTACATGTTAATTATGAACATCCAATTCGTTATGCATCGAGGACATGTTGCCATAAGTGAATCCGATATCAATTGAGAATTTTTAAGATCAACCTCAAAAATTTAATGTACCACTAATTGAATATATTTCAACGAACCCACTAATTGGCAGTGACGCTGGCAATTAATTAACGAAAAGTTGTTTAAAATCTCAAAATTTTAGTAACGCTTTAATATTTTAATTATTGGTAATTAAAATCGGTTTATTTTTGTGCTGTTTTAAGTTGAGTAAGAAAGAGGGATGATTTCGTAATTATGTTTCTGAAGATTTCGTTTTGTCACTGTATCGACGAATGTAGAATAGTTGTTAGATACACCGCCGCAATAATCGTAGCATGTTGCTGAGGGAGGACACATAAGAATAACACGCATAACTACCGACATAATTTCCGTAAATGCTTTGTGATAGAACTCGAAAGCTAAAGCTCTACCTCATTTTATTACCGGTATTCCAACAAAACACTTTTGGTCGATTTCGAAATACTGGACATTTATACTAAGACAATCCCCTTACAAATTATAAGAAAACTATTTAAATATAAGTGTAAAAACGATATGTCAAATATCGCTAAGCAATGGTGACTACTTTNCAAATTATAAGAAAACTATTTAAATATAAGTGTAAAAACGATATGTCAAATATCGCTAAGCAATGGTGACTACTTTTCTTGTGATCTGCAGTTTCCTCTTACTTGAAAACATTATCATATAGAATGTCTGTAGGAACGACTTGGCTAGGACTATGTAAAATAAAAACTTTCATAAATACCTCAATCGGGCATAAAAATTCCGTATGTTGTTCATATATAAAATTAAATATACTGCGTTACAAATTAGATTGAATACTAGAGTTTTGAAAATGTGTTCTTCCTCTGGGCCCCCATATTGGTATTCCTGGAATTCCCATCCTCAACGAAATAATTCGCACCAAATTAAACGCCAGTTCCCGGTTCGTGTGTGAAATATTTCCAGTTTCACGAACCTATCTCATTTGTATAAGCAAAAATAAAACACACATACATACTGGAACATATGTATAGACTCTCATACCTATAGTACCATCTAATCCGTACCAACCCCTTACCAAAATTCTTTTTAATATTTCCAGTTATGGAGAATAACGAATAACTGAACTACTGGCATTTCTGTTTAAGCATATGCCACCTGGACAGCAAGCTGAACTAAATAAAAGTGAAATCTGGTTTAGGGATAATTGTGAAGGTTGTACAAATAATAAAATATTTAGGAGTAATGATGGCTGAGCCATTAGAATGATTTAAAAGTGAAATCTGGTTCACGGATAATTGTGAATGTTGTACAAATAAGAAAATATTTAGGAGTAATGACGGCTGGGCCATTAGGATGATTTAAAAGTGTAACACAGGCTCTGCNGTACAAATAAGAAAATATTTAGGAGTAATGACGGCTGGGCCATTAGGATGATTTAAAAGTGTAACACAGGCTCTGCATTTTAAACAATGTTCGATTTACGTTACAGATGTTCTGAGATCTTGATTTTCAAGTTTTTCATTCAATGCGTTAAGTGAAAATTCAGTTACCGCAAACCACCGGAGTTCGTTGCTTGAGAAGGGTAGGAACATTATTTAATTTATATGTCAAGAAGCTTAGCAGGATCATTGAGAGTTTTAAAAGGACTTGAAATTATTGCAATTATATCTGGGCTCAATGAATGTTGCCACAATTTTCTATATATACTTATTTACCAAAGAAATGTATCACAATGAACGAATCGCGTGAGTACAGAGAAAGTCGCCATACTATATCGTCATAGCCAGACATGTATCCCATTTGTGTTTAATGTGGGTTGCTTGGGCGGATGTGCCACAAGGGAGACTGCACGTCCTTACACCATTCATTGCTGCAAGACACCGAATATGGCCTTAGTAGCATTGTGAGCCACGGAGCCAAGTTCAGTGAACACGTAGCATGCCCCGGCGGCACATTCCACAAGCCTTTACCCAGCTCGATGACTTTGAGAGATGCTGCACCGTCGGGCTCCGAGACGCAAGTTGGGCGTGTCGGTGCACTGCTGGCCATATAAACCGTTCTGCCTACACTGTGAGTCAGTGCTGGACGCAGTGGGAACACGAGGACACACATACACGCTGAGAAGACTCGGGTCGACCCTGGCGCACTTCAAGTTTCATCGTGCGACAGGCAGTAAGCACTCCATGGGCGTCGCTGTGCACCGTCCAGGGACCTGTCACGGCAGCTGGGGACACGCCTGTGTTCACCAATAGCAAATCCAGGCGGCCAGCAGACCGGGATCTGGCGTCGCGGTGACCCTTACGACGTCCAGCATTACGACCTGAGCACCGCCGAGAACTTACGACTTTCTGGCAGGAACGGGCCGCATGGCAGCTTGCAGATTGGCAACGAGTGGTATTCAACGACGAATCACGGTTCTGTCTGAATACAGACGACGGCCGAATCCGAGTCTGGAGACGTCCTGGCCAGTACCGAGATCCACACTTCATTGTAAAGCGGCGCACCATCCCAACTAGAGGAGTCATTGTGTGGAGTGCCATTTCCTAAGATTCCCGCGCCTCACTCATATTAATTCAAGGACCCCTGACGACGTGGCTATACGTCCAGGAAATGCTGCGACCATGTGCGCTCCCCTTCCTGGTGCAGCTTGACAACACCATTTTCCAACAGGATAATGCCTGGCCTCACACAGCACGGGTATCTCTGGCCTGCTTTTCGTGATGATATTAACATGCTTTCTTGGCCAGTTATGTCCCCAGACCTCTCGCCCATCGATAACGTTTGGGACCAAATTGGACGGTAACTTCGACCAGCGGCAAATACGGAGGATTTGAAGGGTCAGTTGCGCCAGCAGTGGCGCAGCCGTAACTCCGGACATGCTGATAAGAGTGTGGAACTAGTTTGATTATGGCGTAGATGTCGTTCGGGCCACTCGTGGTGGTAACATTGAACATTTATGAAGATATGGTAAACAAACATCACAGTTCCGCGGTTCATTTGATTGGTCAACCAAGGTTGTAGGTTGTTTGTTTTCGAAATTATAGACATTCAATTTTGGGGTATTCTTTTATACTCATCCTGTATTATGGTCAGGCCGGCACAACAGCAGAATTAAAGGTGGCAAAGGGAACTGGAGTGGCTTATGTGCGTCTGGGAAATTACGTTTTGCCGGCGCTGTCGTGCCGTAGTGTTACAGCTCTGAATGTTGTCTCCTGTATCATCCAAGGGTGGGCACAGGAGACCCGCTCTGAATCAGCACGCTGGGCGAAGTCCAGAATACGTCCTGTTCTGCTGGTTGGTGAGTAGGTTTCCTGGCGTCGATTGGCTAACGGCGCGGTGGTCCAACATGTTGCTGGCCACTTTGCTGGCGTGTGTGGCTGGGGTTCACGATATCATAAACTGTTTCGCCTCTGTAGTCTTAAGTATTATCTGATAAGGCGTTTCCCTCGTGTAGGAAGGATTCCAAACAGGTCCTGGTACGCACACTCCCCAGCGCGACTCTGTCTGTGTCACTCCCGCCGGTATTCTGTTGGTTCGGACACCACCATAATGTTGTGGGATTTATCTTTTTTGCCGATTTGCTCACAATGGAGATATGTACAACCCTTAATTCGACATTTCGTTAGCTTGATTCATGACCTCCAGCGCGAAACACGGGCGGCTGCAATTTGCATAGGAAGGTGTAGGACAGTGGCTTGTGGTGAACTATTGCAAGGTAAGCTGTTGCTTGCTCACTGCTGTACGTTCTCGATGCACGCAGAAGAAGCCAGTAACCACCGTGCCACCTAGGGAAGCTGAATGTATTCCGACCACTCACAAGCGAACAGCAAGGGGCCCATTACACGCGTCCTGTGGCGTCACCTGTCGAGAAACGTTTAAGTGGTTGAAGTGTAAACTAGCAAGCAACAGGGTACAGCATACAGCTAACGCCACCTAACCTTGCAACAATTCACCACACACCACTGATGCAGGTGTAATTAGATAAGATTGTTGTAATATCAATAAATAATCCTTTCTTTATTTGAAGTGAAATCGAGTCAACAGAATAAACAAGACGTTACCAATATAACTAATTAGTAGAGACCAGAGAAATTCGCGAGTTCATTTTGGGACAAGCTAGAATTCAGAACACGTGTATTTATATCTTTAGCCATTGGTACACAATGTGTTTGACACCTGCTGGGGAACGGTGTCCAATTGTCTGTTTTCACTGTGACAGCAGACAACCAATGTGGAGTTTATATCGGCATATTTGTACATAAGACTGTAGAGTCTAGCATGCAGGGCATTGAACTCACGAATTTCTCGGGCCTCTACTAATTAATCAACTTTATTATATTTATGTTTGCGAGAAAATTTGTAATTTCATAAAAGGATCATACGTTTTAAAATAAATGATTCATATTTCCATAATTTTGGGAATTGGTCTCTGGCCCTTTCAAAACATATCGGTTTAGGCCTACATGGCCTACTGTAGCATACTTGTTTGCCAAATTTGGTGGGGATTGGTTGAGTTTCCTGACATGACATAAAAGTGGTGCTATCTTTCAAAACTGCGAACTCTTTGATTCTTTTAGTTATAAAAATTAACCCTGAGATATTGATATAGCCAAAATTTTGTGAAAAAAATTTGTATCCATTTAAGTTGTATGTCAACATAGCCTAGCATAGTATTAGTTACCTGCGAAATTTGGCTGGAAATCTATTGAGCAGTTTCCGAGATATGTTGTCTGAGCTTCATTTTTTCTTCCAGTGCCATCTACAACAATGGCGGTGCAATAACTATACATATTTCTGCATTAAATAATTGCATGATGAACTGTGAACATAGGAATTTTGGTTTCAAGAGATACACGGTTTTCGCGGAAATATTTCATGACCAGTTATACTTCATAACACTTAAGCTCGCAGCTACACTTTCTTGATTTAATGATCTATGTGTTCCGCATCTATGGTGTCTGCCTATGATTCACACGAACGTTCATTATCAGAGAATATTAATAATGATTGGTCAGCCAAGTAATAAAATATCTTCTCACAAAAAAATACCACCAATAAGCAAAATAAAACTGCTGGTAAGCCCATAGGGTATTGAAATATAGCATATGCGGAAACCTTTTCGCGAAATTCGAGTGTCCCTAATGATATGGCACCCTAAATTTCCCAATGGCTGCCATTTTTAAGGTAAAGCAAGCAGCATGGACTATACAAGAGAATGTCATTTCTAAGTACTTTATGTGTACCAAGTTTTGTGAGATTTTGTTCTCGGGTTCAAAAGTATGTATGGGTAGGAAATTGATATCACAAGCATATCTTCCTTTCTAAAAGTGGGAAACTATGAAAAAAAAAACATTTCACTGACACTATAGAAAATACTTGCACAAATAGGCTACTGGATTTCCAATCTATCTCATTTTTCAATTAATTTTTGTCTTGGCGTTGGAAGGCGTTATTATTAGGGGCACTTGTTTTTCGCGAAAAAATTTCAGGATAAGTTGTGTTTCAACGCACTTTGGTTCAGAACCACTTTCCTGATTGGATCATTTGATTTGTTATGCGTCTTATCTGTCTGCTCGCTAATCACGGACGGTCAGTATCGGAGGAACTTAATTCATATTGGCTCACTCACGTAACATACTGTCTTCACACAGTCAAATGAAGACTGCAAGTTTGAGAAACAGGATATTGAGGTCTAGCCTCGGCGTAAATCTTTTCGCGAAGAAACAGGTGGTCGTGTAGTTATTCNTTGGTGGGGATTGGTTGAGTTTCCTGACATGACATAAAAGTGGTGCTATCTTTCAAAACTGCGAACTCTTTGATTATTTTAGTTATAAAAATTAACCCTGAGATATTGATATAGCCAAAATTTTGTGAAAAAATTTGTATCCATTTAAGTTGTATGTCAAAATAGCCTAGCATAGTATTAGTTACCTGCGAAATTTGGCTGGAAATCTATTGAGCAGTTTCCGAGATATGTTGTCTGAGCTTCATTTTTTCTTCCAGTGCCATCTACAACAATGGCGGTGCAATAACTATACATATTTCTGCATTAAATAATTGCATGATGAACTGTGAACATAGGAATTTTGGTTTCAAGAGATACACGGTTTTCGCGGAAATATTTCATGACCAGTTATACTTCATAACACTTAAGCTCGCAGCTACACTTTCTTGATTTAATGATCTATGTGTTCCGCATCTATGGTGTCTGCCCATGATTCACACGAACGTTCATTATCAGAGAATATTAATAATGATTGGTCAGCCAAGTAAGAAAATATCTTCTCACAAAAAAATACCACCAATAAGCAAAATAAAACTGCTGGTAAGCCCATAGGGTATTGAAATATAGCATATGCGGAAACCTTTTCGCGAAATTCGAGTGTCCCTAATGATATGGCACCCTAAATTTCCCAATGGCTGCCATTTTTAAGGTAAAGCAAGCAGCATGGACTATACAAGAGAATGCCATTTCTAAGTACTTTATGTGTACCAAGTTTTGTGAGATTTTGTTCTCGGGTTCAAAAGTATGTATGGGTAGGAAATTGATATCACAAGCATATCTTCCTTTCGAAAAGTGGGAAACTATGAAAAAAAAAAAACATTTCACTGACACTGTAGAAAATACTTGAACAAATAGGCTACTGGATTTCCAATCTATCTCATTTTTCCATAAATTTTTGTCTTGGCGTTGGAAGGCGTTATTATTAGGGGCACCTGTTTTTCGCGAAAAAATTTCAGGATAAGTTGTGTTTCAACGCACTTTGGTTCAGAACCACTTTCCTGATTGGATCATTTGATTTGTTATGCGTCTTATCTGTCTGCTCGCTAATCACGGACGGTCAGTATCGGAGGAACTTAATTCATATTGGCTCACTCACGTAACATACTGTCTTCACACAGTCAAATGAAGACTGCAATTTTGAGAAACAGGATATTGAGGTCTAGCCTCGGCGTAAATCTTTTCGCGAAGAAACAGGTGGTCGTGTAGTTATTCTTGTTGGAAATGTTTGCGCTGGCCAATATGTACTGTGATGGAACTGTTTGTGGAGTTGAGGTCTCGTGGAGTGTTCGGCGCCAGTCAGCTTCAAGAATAGGGCAGCGGGAAGGGGGAGGGAATTGCTTCGCGAGAAAGGAGCGGTTGTGGCCCCGGAGAGACGATGGCATATCGGGTCGGCGCCGAGAACACAGTCGCGAGCCGGCGTAATGAGTGTGTGGCCGCACGGACCTGCAATTGACGCTGGCGGCAAAGTGAGTGCGTGACGCGGAACGCCCCATTCGACTACCTGGGGACACTCCCTTCCGGATAAAATGGAGTCGCCGCATGTGACTCTCTACAGTTGGAACGTACTGCGACTTCTAGGTGTTGCAGGAATTTTATTCCCGCTTGGGATATGCCTTATATGATTTCTGAAGCTCTTATATACATCTCATGTAGGTAAAATAGCCAAATAGGAGACATTGCAACATTTTCCTTATCCTTTCTATTAAACTAATATACGATTTTTTTTATTTCTGTAAATAATCTTTAATTGATAATTTATTCATCTTAGAAAATTGCGAAACAAAATATACCTTTTCTAATTTACCCGCCATTCAAAGACGTTTTTTTAAATATTGAAGTATGGATTGCCAACAATTTTTTTAATTAAGTGATTTAATTGCGAATATAATACAAACACCTTAAATTTCATTGTTAGAGATTTTATATCACTATTTGACATGCAGAAAAAAAATTGATCTGTAAAAATGGAAATACTTTTCTATTTTAAATGAGTGCCTACGGTTATAAAAAGTGAGGGTTATAATACAACGCCCAAAATATACGATACCTTCGCCTTATTCATTGCAGTTTCAGGAAATACATATATTCGCTTAATTGTTCTCAATATAAGTCCATAAGGAAAAGTGGATGTTCACCAATTCCATCATTATAAACATAGTCTGAGTCAATGCAATCGAACCGTTTCGTTTCCCGCCAAATCAATGGGCAGTAAAAGAGATCTAATATATTTTCATGATTTGAAATTTTTTTCAGAAGTTGCACAAGTGTCGTCTTTTTATTGTATGTTTCAAAATAACTTTCAGTTGTTGATAAGTACTAAATAATTCAAGGCACTCTAAAATACTGAGAATTTCGCTGAAGCAGGCGGTTCTTCGTTTCTTAGAGGGGCCGCGGTGGTGTAGTGGGCAGACTACTCGCCTCAGGCTAACCCGGTTGAGTCGCCTCAGGGTTTTCGCATGTTGTAATAGTGCCGGACGATGCCACTGGTCAGCGAGTTTTCTCGGGGATCTCCCGTTTCCCCCGCCCTTGCATTCCGACGCCGCTTCACACTCACATCGCTTCAACGTAATCGGTTCTCAAGACCTCGATGTTAAGAGCCGCTCATATATCTTCACTCTTCATCCATTCGCTTATTAAACTCTTCCGCGTGCGCATTGTGTAGCAAGACGAGGTGAAACTTGTGCGGGTCCAACAAACTGTTTTCAAACCAGAAACAACCAAACTGGTTTCGCTATCCCGCGGCGTGTCGGACTCGGCGTCTGGTTCGTGTTTTTCTAGCCTCGCCAACGGCAACGAAGACGAATCACAGAAGATAATTTGCTTAGAGTTTTGTTCCTTACGTCACGTAAATGGTGGTGCAGTATTTCGAGAATCCCACCTACATGGAGTTGCATTCAACAGAGCAATTAGGGCTACAGCGGAACCCGCATCACGCGACCCATCGCCCCTACGAGCAGGACCCTCAACTAGCGTACTATAGGACTTCATAATCATTGTACCTATAATTTTATATGTGGAAAGTTTATGACAATGTTGAATACTGGTCTTCATGAAAGTTCCGCAGCGTGTGACGTTGTAGGTCTACATTTCAAGAAACAGCATCTGAAATTCTGTTCGCTGTGTTGAAAGGCATTAAAGAAAATATTACTTTATGCGAGGTTTTTTGAATTTTGCATTCCGTACTATGGACAGGTAAAGTAGTTCCTTTCAATAATATTGCCAAGGCGAACCACGTTCAATCCCCGGCCGGGTCACTCCCTGATTGTCGCATGTGGGAATCATGCCGGACGATGCCGCTGCTCGTCGGGTTTTCTCGGGGATCTCCCGTTCCCCCCGCCGTTTCATTCCTGTGGTGTTCCATACTCACCTAAATCACCCTCATTGGCTCTCAAGACCTCGCTTTTTAAAGCCACCCAAATACCTTCTCTCATTCTGTTTATAGTAAGTATTTCATACTCTCTGCAATACCGTTTGCGGTTAAACCTTACAAAATAAATAAATACCATTACTCGTTAGTTGAAGTAGAGACGATGTTACATTAAAATCATTTTTCGAATGTAAGTTGATGTTTAAGTTCACCCTTTACGAAGGGGTTTGTTAAATTTTACGAAGAATTAAAGTTCTCATAGTCAAGGTCAAAATGAATAGTGATGTAAACGCATGTCACTATTCAAAAAGTATGGTTTTGCTCCATGCAGAATTCTATTTAGAAATGGTGTTCTTATAATACGAGCCATTCTCATTGTTATTATAGACACGGTTAACGGTTTTAATATATTTTCCGTTATAACAACAAACAAGAAAAATGGACTTACGTTTTAATAAAAATAAAAGGTAATTATTTTCACAGATGGCAATATTAAATAGCTGTGTGCGTTTTCAGAATACTATTCGGAATCTTTCTTTCCACTACAAAATATTCGTAATTTTAGGGATGACTTAGGAAACTTCACATATATAGAACTTGTCGCTTTATATCATCTAGTGTTACACTACAATTTGTCCTACCCTTCTCATTTCAGCATTTGATCAGTGGCGTGTGGCGAACTGCTGCAAGATTAGCTGTCGTTAGTAGTGTGCTATACCCCGTTGCTTGCTAGTTTACGCTTCCCCCACTAAATAGTAGCTCGGCAGTTGACGCCACAGGACGCGTGTAATAGGTCCCTTGCTACTCGCTTGTGAGTGGTCGGAATACACTCAGTTCCCCCAGGCAGCACGGCTAGTATGGCTCCTGATGCGTGCACCGAGAATGTACAGCAGTGAGCATGCACCAGCTTTCCTTGCAACACTTCACCACACGCCACTGTATTTAACGCGTATCTTTCTTCAGTTTCAGTCGAAGCAGATATTGCGGGTGTTATATCTGTTAGTAGTAATTCTATAATATTATATTTGCCTTTTTGTATAGAGGACCGCTGTTTATTGAATACACAAATAATACACAAACTCATGTGATTGGACAGTTTCAAAAGGGTGTTGTCGAAGTCCCTGTTTGGAAACATACTTTCCCACGTAGCACAGGAAACAAGCCCCTGGGACCAAGATCGTAAAGGCGATACCTTTAGGACAATATGTAAGTGTGTGTTACTTTTAGGGTGTAGGGTGAGGTTAGTTTGTTATATAAACACTTTTCCCAACTATTGCGGTTAGTCTTGTGGCTTAAAGCAAGCAGGAACTAATAACCGCAATCAATAATAAGAAGTAATATAATGTAGTTTAGCTTCGGCAAATCGCAGTAGAAAACTTTAACCATTGTGTGAAACATAAAAAAAGTTTTTTTACATTCGAAAACGTATATACAGAAGTTGATATCTATCAATACATTTTTTTATTCCTTAAATTTAATATATACATAAATACGAAATTTAACTTTGGGTTTTTGTATTAGTTTTACTACAACACGTACGTAATAATTATCGATTTACAATCATTTTATAAAAAATTTATAAAACGTATTTTTTTTTTAATGTAGTGCAGCAGAACCAGTTTTGGAACCCAACTGTATGCACTATATATTTCTAGATGGGAACACACATACTAATTACATTGCTTCTAGTTAAAAAATAATTTTTAGAAATTTTTGGAAAAAGTGATTATAACCTTTTTATTATTATTTTTTAATAGGTTTGGTATCATTTTTTACAAGTTTTATCAATTATTAATACTCAAAAATGTAGTTATATTCATTTACAAAATTATTACACATTTTTCAGAAGTGTAAGGCAAGTACTTGCTCTCACTAAAATTGACTGAAAAAAAAACTTAAAGGATTGTTGCACAATGTGCTTTCTAAGCCACCATATGTTCACAGTTTGTGACGAAAGTAATTACGAACTTTTTAGAAATTAGAAGAAGTAAATGTTTNTCTAAGCCACCATATGTTCACAGTTTGTGACGAAAGTAATTACGAACTTTTTAGAAATTAGAAGAAGTAAATGTTTGCAAAACAGTTTAGTGTGTTACACATTTTTATCTACCATCTGTTTTATGCAGTTTAAACGTATATTCCTGTCAATTTTTGGTGGTTTGTGTAGTAGTAAGTGGTGTGTTAAATGTACGGGTTTGTTGTTAAAACTGCAATGAAAAAATGTGTACTACTTTAAGGAACTTAAAACACGGCTTTATTTTAAACTATATTTTGTACCACCCATTGCTCTTAGAAAACGAAGCCACCAGTTAAGCTCATGAAAACATGACCCTGTGATTATTTGAAAAGCATTAGAACACAAAAAAATNGAAAACGAAGCCACCAGTTAAGCTCATGAAAACATGACCCTGTGATTATTTGAAAAGCATTAGAACACAAAAAAAATTACATTTATGCACATTGCTGTCCAGCTTGTAGACATTAATTTTATGCCATTTCCAACAAGTTAAAAAAAAATTTTTTTTTTTTCGCGTGTTCCAAAAATGAAACTAGACAAGCTAAAATACACTGTGTTGATACAAATTTCACCTTAAGTTATTTAATGGATATAATAAAACAGACTGTAGTGCTAATAGTTAAAAAATTATCTGATGTTCAACATTATATGTATTTTCTCTGTGTCTTTTCGTAGATATTTTTTGATAGGTAATGGAGATTTTTAAACTTAAATTACCTCATTTCTACAAGTAAACAAATAATATGTCTCATTTATTTTAAAAGACAGTTTTATGTAATCATTGTCCCCTCTTTTTGAATGTCTTTTTTCTCCCAAAATAACGCTACAGCCACTTAATCATTCTTCAACACATTTAATAAATATGAAGCCGATAACGACTCCCCGATGCAAACTTTTCTATAAGAAAACTGTCTTCTCAATTGTTTGAATCTATGAATGTGCAAAGTTATGACATGATTTAAATTTCTGGATTACGTATCAATAAACGCTTATTACCATATTATAGCATGCCGTAACTTATTTTCCACTTATTACTGTAACTACTTCCCAGTTTTTCCTTGTGACAATTTTAGATTCGTGTTTTACCAACTGTTATAAGTACTGTTTGTATTACTTCATTCAATACGTACAACATATTCCCCTGGTGGGTGTTATTAAATTCAAAGAGAAAATACAGCTTTCAACCCCTAGGATAATCTTGCCGACGCGGTAGAACATGATATTTATATAGTATTTTGTAAGAGCAGAGATGTTCTGGCATGTGGGTACGTTAACATTATATGAATTTAAGAAAAGCTGGATCAAATCATTGGTTACAAAGTTAATATTTTTCTTAAATACATTTCAAAGGAATTTCTCTTCGATATCGCTCATTTGGATTCATTGCAGAGAATATTTTCCGAGAAAATATTTAACAAATGAATGTTTCATTGTTAAACTGTAAACATTGCTCACCAAGACACGTATATTTTATATCTGTCGCACTACCCATTTTCCTTACTAAAAGACTAGTACGATATTGTATGTATGCGCTATAAACTACAAGTAAATGGAGCTTGTATATTTAGTAGTAACTATATTTATGTAAAAAATATGTTATGTATGGATATTAATCATTTTGTCTCGTCGTCATAAGTTGATGAGTTTGAACGCGGATGTAAATTGTCAAACTTTTCCCTACTTCGTAAAAAAATGTTGGAATGTTTAGCCATTACCATTCAATACTGACGTACATACTAAAAATATCTACTTATAAATAATTAAATACATATATTTAAACAAGAAACAGATAATTTAGCTAAATAAACCTGCTAACAGTGCTAAATTGTAATTCCAAAAATTTTTACTTGAAAAAAAAAACTTTTCGCACTTGTCACTTACATAGGTTATTTCAAATTTTCTTATATTAGTGATCTTATAACCGTTAAAGTAAGTTGCTAAATTTTCTTTGTTGGCTTGTTAATAGTACATTCTTAATATTACGTACAATTATTTTGCTGTTTTCTGTCAAGAACAGTAATATATGTAAATTATAAAACTTCTTTGCTACTTTCAGTAAATTTTATAGAATAAATAATTCTAATAAACTCCTTCGACTTATTACGTGTCCGACTTGAAAGTATACTGTGAGCATTCCTATATAGCGCAGTGTTCTAATTCCCACATCAAAGTAACAGCTAATTAACATGAAATAAATAATGAACTCCATTCGATTAAGTATAGTAATTTTTAATAAGTATTTAATACAGTAGAGGTAGCACACAATAATAATAAGTCCTAAAATATGGTTCCAGCAAATAGTTGCAGTTAAGCCATTCTGGAGATGTAGTGCTATTCTGTCTTATAGATACAATGCAAGGAGGAAAGTAGGATTCTCTGTTTCTATCACATTTTTTCATCGTTTGTCTCATCCTAAAACACTTTTTATTTCTTATAATTTCACTACATCATTTTATTCGCGCATGAACGCCAAGAGAACTCAGGTGCTTGACACCTGAGGAGTTAAGCGACGACTGGAGTGAACTGAGGTGAAGATGGAGCGACGGAGGAATACAACGTTGGACACGGATGTACCTCGAGTAAACCCACCAACCAACGGAGACGTCCTCCGTTATTCCCACATCACAGAATACACACACCCTTCTCTATACCCACGTGCTGTAATCCGGGTTTGACCCTGCCATTAATCGAATTTGGGGAGGATTTTCGGAAGAAAATATTAGTAAAAAAAAAAAATTTTACGTATAGTCTGTTCGCGCAGTTTCTTCACACTTTTTGAAGCAAACCTTTGAAAAAACACCCCATGTATGACTCATTTGGTTGTCATGTATCACAAGCGTCTTATACTGATGTTAACATTTACTTCTAATTTTTGGTTTATTTTTACTTTGTTTGATATTTTATCTACAAAATGTAATATTTATTTTCTAATTAATATGAATAAAGAAAGAGAAAACATTGTTTTGATAAGTGCAAGTAAGAAAATGATGTTATGCAAAATATTATTGCAGTAAGAAAGCACGAATCCGGGTGCGTTGGCACTATGATGTAATTTTCTAAGCCTCGTTTGCATGAGGCCGTCGGAATATCCTGGAAGTAGAATTTAAGCAGGGCCTATGAAAAGTTGTAGTGAAGAGTGAGTGAAGAGATTTGGGCTCTTGAAATCGAGTTGAAGTAAGGTGAGTATGGAGCAGCGCAAGAATGAATGGGTGTAAGGAACGGGAAATCCCCGAGAAAACCCGCCGACCAGCGGCATCGTCCGGCACGTTCCCCACTTGCNTGGAAATCGGTTCGTGCGTTCTGGAGTTATAGCGTCAGGAAGGAAAACCCGACTTATTTTTATATAGTAGACTATAGTTATGTAAAAAATATGTTATGTATGGATATTAATCATTTTGTCTCGTCGTCATAAGTTGATGAGTTTGAACGCGGATTTAATTTGTCTATCTTTTCCCTACTTCGTAAAAAAATGTTTTAATGTTTAGCCATTACCATTTAATACTGACGTACATACTGAAAATATCTACTTATAAATAATTAAATACATATATTTAAAAAAGAAACTGATGATTTAGCTAAATAAACCTGCTAACAGTGCTAAATTGTAATTCCAAAAATTTTTACTTGAAAAAAAAAAAAATTTTGGCACTTGTCACTTACATAGGTTATTTAAAATTTTCTTATATTTGTGATCTTTTAACCGTTAAAGTAAGTTGCTAAATTTTCTTTGTTGGCTTGTTAATAGTACATTCTTAATATTACCTACAATGATTTTGCTGTTTTCAGTCAAAAACAGTAATATATGTAAATTATAAAACTTCTTTGCTACTTTCAGTAAATTTTATAGCAAAAATAATTTTTATAAACCCCTTCGACTTATTACGTGTACGACTTGAAAGTATACTGTGAGCATTCCTATATAGCGCAGTGTTCTAACTTCACACATCAAAGTAACAGCTAATTAACATGAAATAAATAATGAACTCTATTCGATTAAGTATAGTAATTTTTAATAAGTATTTAATACAGTATAGGTAGCACACAATAATAATAAGTCGTAAAATATGGTTCCAGAAAATAGTTGCAGTTAAGCCATTCTGGAGATGTAGTGCTATTCTGTCTTATAGATACAATGCAAGGAGGAAAGTAGGATTCTCTGTTTCTATCACATTTTTTCATCGTTTGTCTCATCCTAAAACACTTTTTATTTCTTATAATTTCACTACATCATTTTATTCGCACATGAACGCCAAGAGAACTCAGGTGCTTGACACCTGAGGAGTTAAGCGACGACTGGAGTGAACTGAGGTGAAGATGGAGCGACGGAGGAATACAACGTTGGACACGGATGTACCTCGAGTAAACCCACCAACCAACGGAGACGTCTTCCGTTATTCCCACATCACAGAATACACACACCCTTCTCTGTACCCACGTGCTGTAATCCGGGTTTGACCCTGCCATTAATCGAATTTGGGGAGGATTTTCGGAAGAACATTAGTTAAAAAAAAAAATTGTACGTATAGTCTGTTCGCGCAGTTTCTTCACACTTTTTGAAGCAAACCTTTGAAAAAACACCCCATGTATGACTTATTTGGTTGTCATGTATCACAAGCGTCTTATACTGATGTTAACATTTACTTCTAATTTTTGGTTTACTTTTACTTTGTTTCATATTTTATCTACAAAATATAATATTTATTTTCTAATTAATATGAATAAAGAAAGAGAAAACATTGTGTTGATAAGTGCTAGTAAGAAAATCATGTTATACAAAATATTATTACAGTAAGAAAGCACGAATCCGGGTGCGTTGGCACTATGATGTAATTTCCTAAGCCTCGTTTGCATGAGGCCGTCGGAATATCCTGGAAGTAGAATTTAAGCAGGGACTATGAAAAGTTGTAGTGAAGAGTGAGTGAAGAGATTTGGGCTCTTGACATCGAGTTGAAGTAAGGTGAGTATGGAGCAGCGCCAGAATGAATGGGTGTAGGGAACGGGAAATCCCCGAGAAAACCCGCCCACCAGCGTCATCGTCCGGCACGTTCCCCACTTGCGAAAATCCGGAGTGAACCGGCCAGAGATTGAACCCAGTTCGCCTTGGTGGGAGGCGAGCAGTCTAACCGCTCAGCCACCTTGGCCCTAGTAATCGTCAATGGACTGTACTTAATTTGCAGTTGAACGGACGTCGCTTACTGGATCGTATTCATAGCAGCGCGACCCGGTGCTGGCTGACGGCAGAGCCGGCTGACCACGTGTAATGCCCTGGTGACCTGAGGTCACCGCTGTCATTTACATTGCCGGCGCCTGCATTGACCTGGCGCCTTCTGTACACCGACCGGTTATTAGCTCCGTGAGCGGTCGTGTTCCCGTCAGGCGCCGACGTCAACCCCCCGCAGACGGCTACTGAAATAACGCTGTTAGACTCCTAGGACACACAGCGCATTGTCTGCGGGAAAGTAGGGCAGTTGTAGAAGATAAATCACCGGAGATAAACTTAATGAACGAAACACGAATCTCATTTCTCACTTTGGTTGGCCTTAACTCTTTCAAGCATATGTAGGAAGGCATNACTTAATGAACGAAACACGAATCTCATTTCTCACTTTGGTTGGCCTTAACTCTTTCAAGCATATGTAGGAAGGCATTTCAGGCTTTGCTACGAAAAACTTGTAATTCTCAACTATCAGAATAAATCTCTGTCGCAGAGTACTAAATAATACAGAGGAGAAACATCCGCTTCTACTGCGAACTCCAGCCACACAAGCCACAAAAATTACGTCACTGGCCAGCAAGATGGTGGAACGCCGTTAGTCAATTAGCACGCGGGTAACCTACTCTCCAACCGACAGCCCGGCCATTAGGGAACGTTTCGCAGCATTCGGCAGCCAGTCATACACAAGGCCCGTTCCCATCGAGTGGCCAATAAGGAAATGGGTACTCCCACATCAAAGAGGCCGCCGTGCTATTTCGTCTCCGTGGCTCTGTCATACGTCGGGACCAGTAAAAATGTGTTTGTGTTTTATGTTATTGGCAATATATGTTTACAAGACTACGGATTATATAATCTAAATAACTAATATGTCTAACATAATGTCCGGTACTTCTCTTATTTTATGTCGTTTTCTATGAAATACAGTGAAAATCGTTAAATTCACTTTCCGTGCGACGTATAACTTTATGTAGTCTATTCATGGTGTCTTCCCAATTATTTTATCAAACTTTTGAAAAAAACTGTATGTTTTACGCATTTGGTGGTATTTTGAATATGGCATATATCACTAGCGTTTTATACTCCGGTTAACATAAAAGTACTATATTTTTGGTGAAATTTAACTTTTCCTTATATTTTACCTATAAATTATCATTTTTCATTTATAACTAATATGAATAAAGATAGAGAAATAAGGTGTGTTGGTAATTCCTAGTAAGAAATAGTCCTTATGAAAAATATTATTACACTGAGTGCGCACGAATGTGGTACGTTGTCCGTCTGGTGCAATTTTCTAAGCTTTGTTTTGTATGAGGCGGAAGAATATCCAGGAAGTATGACTTCAGCAGGNTGTCCGTCTGGTGCAATTTTCTAAGCTTTGTTTTGTATGAGGCGGAAGAATATCCAGGAAGTATGACTTCAGCAGGGCTTCATAAAAGTTGGAAGTAACAGTGAATGGAGTATGCAAGACCATGCGTGAAATGGAAGAGGGGTCCGTCTGCCTTGCACACAAACTGCGTTGNTAACAGTGAATGGAGTATGCAAGACCATGCGTGAAATGGAAGAGGGGTCCGTCTGCCTTGCGCACAAACTGCGTTGCCGAGTGTTTAAAAAACCGGTTTTATCCACGAAACTATTATAAGTGCGCCCGATGTGCTGATCTACGGAAATAACACACACTTCACACTATGCCTGTCGATAACTTTCAAGACGCCGTGCACATTACAAACNTGCTGATCTACGGAAATAACACACACTTCACACTATGCCTGTCGATAACTTTCAAGACGCCGTGCACATTACAAACGTAATTTTGGAGCACGCTAAAATAGCTGACATTTTAAAGAGCTGCATCTCGTAATATTCTGCTCATACACATACGTACAAAAGTACCTACTCGAGGTTCTTGAATCGAACCTAGCTACAGACTTTTTGCCTATAAAATAATAGGCTCATAATCTGTAACTCCCATAGGTACACGCAGTATGACGAAGATACTGTACGCTTGTTCACAGCCTTGCACGTTACGGTGATGAGACACATTATGCGCATAAAATTGCAGTCCTTTTCTATCTCGCGCTTCGCTTTACTGCATCGAACGGGAAAAGTAGCTCGAGGCAGGCAGGTCTTTAATATTTTAAAAAATACTCAATATACTATGAAAGCAATAATTTCAACCACGTAACATTCACTGTAAATCTAAAGTAGGCCAAATGTTTTCACGTCGTCGGAGAGACAAGTAACAAGTTCTCTACCTGGAATCAGTTGCTGTTTTTTTTAGGTAACTGGACGAATATCAGCGATTTTATTGTGATTTATATTGAAGTTCAGTGACTCTCAACTACTCGAGTCGTTATATCTGAGTTTATTCGATTGGTTTACCAGTTCGTTGACTGACTTTCAATGACAAGTATTTCATTGTTTTACTTCAAAGACTCTGAGTTTGAATTACGCTTATATTATTGAACCCTGAAATGTGAATCGTGGTAGCAGTTACGTCGTAAACAAAAAAAAAACATTTTTTTATCCGCCTGCCCATTAAATATAAATAAATGATTTTCATTCTTCGCGGAAACAAAAAGCATCAAAACGCACTCTACTCCTACCATTAGGCTGCTATAAGGTAAGAAACACGGGCATTGTGCAAAGCGAAGTCCGTCGGATGGCAATACATTACGGGGTAAGTAAATGTGGTCGTGCTCAACTTTTACCTAAACACTATTATTCTATACTAACGAGTAGATGATAAACATTGTGTTGGCTTTGAGTTTGAACATGCATTTGATGATGTTAGCTAGTTTCTCCTGCGTCGTGAAGTAGGTTTCGTTGGTTACCGTTTATATTTTGTCATGAAAGTCAACGAACCTACACTCTAAGAAATTATTCTCAAATTTATTACATGGGAGCATACGTAGAGTGAGAAAGCGCAAATATTAGAGTTATTTGCCGTACATTCATGCTGGAGTTCGTACATTTGCTCAGGAAACAGTCAAATGTTTAGGAAACTTCCCAGCTTTGTACAGTAGCGACGCTAAACATTCCATATTTGTAGGTAGATGTGTGGTATCATTTATATGCGATATATGGGTTAAAAACTTCCAATTCCGTTTCTGAAGTTTACCACACTTTTTTTTAGATTGTACAAGTTAAAAAAGGAATAAAGGCACTCGTATCCATGTTCTGCTCGAGATTAGAACCCAGAGCCACATGCATAAGCTGACGTTCGTATCAGATATCTCCCTTCTGCTGACACACGCATGTAGGCATATACAGGACTAATGTGTTGTCCAGTCCATAGAAATATTTTGATGCAATATATCAATTCAATACAANTCCAGTCCATAGAAGTATTTTGATGCAATATATCAATTCAATACAAAAATGGCACTCATTTACCTCTTTACTCGTAAAAAAAACCTTGTTTTATCATGCAGTGGTATATCTAACTCGCATTCGGGTAGATGTGTGTCTTATCTACTTCGGCTGCACTGGCCAGATTTGTCTCCGAGTCTGATTTAAGATACGACATTATGAACAAACTATTTTTNTATCTACTTCGGCTGCACTGGCCAGATTTGTCTCCGAGTCTGATTTAAGATACGACATTATGAACAAACTATTTTTAACGATGCTGCATGGCTGCAAAATAATTTTTATAGCAGGGATGACATCTTGAAAGTACCAATCCGTTCTCATTTTGCGTGTGATTTCCTTTCGTAGGTAGACGTGGTGGAGGCAGNGATGACATCTTGAAAGTACCAATCCGTTCTCATTTTGCGTGTGATTTCCTTTCGTAGGTAGACGTGGTGGAGGCAGGTTTAATATTTCCCCCAGCACACGCATATTTCAAGCAAGCTGTGATGCAGCTCAAGCGGCTGGTAGGAAGGCCAAACAAGAAGTACTACGCGCTGTTTTTATGGTCAATTGTCAATTTTGAAACCTCTTATTTCGTTTTAATTGCTACTGGATATTTAATTTTCCAAAATACAATATATATTTTACATTACCACGCTACTGATTATGTTTCACATGCGCCTACTGAGTTAAACTGACAAACTTAGAAATTAAAATATGTTACTTATATGTACGTTGTTTGTCAAATGTGTGCAAAAACAATAGAAAGGAAATTAAGTATTAGACGCCGTACACTTTCAAGTACTACACTTTAAAGCCGTTCAGCGATTCATTTATTTGTGATAACCACAATTCGTCAGGCGACTATCAATCCTGCTCTCAACATCTCAACTCTCAGATGATATTTGGGCGGCTCTCGACAACGAGGTCTTGAGAGCCGATTAGAGTGGAACGCGGCGAGGATGGAGCAGCGTCTGGTCTGCAAGGATGGGGGAAGCGGGAGATCCCCGCTAGAAGCGGAAGTCCGCTGACCAGCGGTATCGTCCGGCACGATTCCCACGTGCGAAAGTCTGGAGTGACTTGGCCGGGGACTAGTCGTTCGGTGCGCAGTGTACTTGCGTCGAGAGTGGTTCTCACAACCGGTCAACACCAGGAAATGTGCTCAGTGGTAACGGCGCGAAACCGTCCATCAACGAGATGCGCAGAAATGTTAGCAGATCAACTCACCCCCTGACGAAGACAGTGAAAGCGATGGGCACCACTATGGCGCCGTGATAGTGTAATACGTGTATTTTGAAATTATTCAAGCTCTCTTATATACTTTTTAAATTAATTACCCACGACCTGTATGATCACCAAATTACAAATTACCATCATTATATATTGGTAGCACTGCTGGAAATGTTAACCTTCCTGGCTGTACGAGATATATGCGGAAGCCTTCTCCTTCGATGAAGCTTGGTGAGAGTGCGCATGCGCGNTTAACCTTCCTGGCTGTACGAGATATATGCGGAAGCCTTCTCCTTCGATGAAGCTTGGTGAGAGTGCGCATGCGCAAGCCAACTGTTCGAAAACTTTCCGTGAAATCACAGAGAAATACTCGTTACAAATACATCGAGATATATTCGTCAGTTTGCAGAGCCTTTGTTTCCTTTAGTTGCACAAAAACATTTCCACGAATTTGCGGAGCCTCTCCGTAAATAATACTCTTGGGTTTTGTGAGTTTCCGACTTGTGAGGAAAGAATACGAATAAAATAGTTAACTTTTTTATGCGGTTGTATATCAGTGTGTAAAATAATGAGACGCCATGACATTTCGCATATTCATCGCGTAACATGGCACCGCCGCACACAGGGCCGATCTCTGCCGTGACAATAGCTATCCACAAGGTGACTCCGCCTGCGATTTTCAACTTAAAGTAAAAATGGGCTACAGCATTGGTTCCTCCTGTACAAAAAAACTTGTGAATGTACTAACAGGCGTTTTCCAGGATGTATGGCACTTATCCTAGGCCTGTAAGCGCAGCAACGTTAAGAGCGCAAACCCTTTCAAATCCCGGAATCGTGTCGGACGATGCCGCTGGTCGGCGGGTTTTCTCTGGGATATCCCGTTTCCCCGCCTCTTCATTCCGGTGCGCTTCATACTCGCCTCACTTCACCTTCATCGGCTCTTATGACCTCGATGTCTCTTCACTCAATCACCCTTTCAAACCCAGTTTCATTTACGGTTTCAGATGCTGCAAACAAAAAACGCTATGATGCGTGTTGTACCTAAGTTGACACACCACCAGTTTCGTCATCACAGCCAATGAGCTGTAGGTTATATGTTCGGCTACAGTTATATGAACCAATTACGTCCTAGACCAGTAAGACGGTTTGCGAAACATTTACCCGTAGGTAATATCATTGGTCATTGAGCTTCACACAGTGTACAGTACAGAACAAAAATTACTTACACGTGCGTAATGTACACAATTGTGTACTCTGGATGAGAATGGGCTAGTACAGAATGAAGACCTGCAACATCCATTTATACCGCGAACGCCAGAGAAATGGCATCACTGACTTGCATTGTGTTGGAGCGTGGTCAGACAATGAGCGCCTGGTATTCTACTCGTCAGACGGCAGCAGCCCAGTCAATAGGGAACCTTTCCCAGCACACGGTAAGAATCAGTCGAAAGGCCCGTTCCCAGAGCCTCGCGCAACCAATCAGAGAACGGGTACGTCCACAACAAAGCAACCGCCACGCCATTTAGTTTTCTATGCATGTCTCTACTCTGTGCTAAGGGAGACTCGTCGTAACTTCTAAGCGAAAGGATATGAAATTGCGTCCAACCTTTCCATCAGCGATTATAGTTTATTCCCGGTATCTTCGCAATTTATGAATAAAACATTTAAAAAATCACCCCATGTACATCGTGTTTAGTTGTTCATGCATTACAAGCGTTTTATACTTCTGTTTACATATAAGTAACCTAGTTTTGGTTAAATTAAACTTTTACTTATGTTCTATGTATAAATTTTAATATTTCATTTATAACTAATATTTAAAAAGCCTGAGAGAAAATAGGTGTGTTGGTAATGCTTAGAAAGAAATAATTCTTATGCAAAGTATTATACGGAGCACGCACGAACGCGGAGGAATATCTTGGAAGTGAACTTAAGCAGGGCTTCGGAAAAGATGGAAGTAACCGTGAATGAACTTTATGCTTAAGGATATAATCAAATGAGTGTCATACAATCTCATGCTGCTTTATATATCCTGTACCGGAATTGTCATAGTCGGAACGCCCATTTTAAACATTTCAAATTTTTTTAAACTGCACATTATATTATGAAATAAAATAACTAAGTTAGGCGTCTGGCGTTTATATATATTTTTTTTTTTTAAGAGGGCAGGCGTCATTAAAAATATTTGCCAATACCACATAGCATTTTTTATTTTTGTATCTCTGCTGAGCTTTTAAGACCTTGGGCAGTCTGAATACTTAAAACTAAATAATGTCATTAGAATTAGTGTGGTTATATCCGGCGAGAGAGGCCGTGCTTATTCAACGGTTGCCGAACGTGGACCACAGACGCAGCAGCTAGACGGCGATCTCTGCCTGAGGTTATTACCCTCGCTCAACAAGAGCGAATCCGAGAGCACCCTGTCGCCTCTCTCCCTCTCGCACGACTCTTGGTGCGTGGAGAGAGCTGCGGTGGTGTAGAGGTTAGACTGCTCACTTCCCACCTTGGCGAATACTGAAATAAAACCGCGAATTATAAATATTCAGCTTCGCTACTATAACAAGATGATGTGAAACTACACAAGCCTGTAACTCTAAAATACATAAGAGAGTAGAAGTAGAGCTTAAAACTGCTTTCAGACACAGCTCTATTTCTAAATTCAACCCGTTCAGTCCCCGTGTCAACGATCGTGAACATGTTGCACAGAAAGGATATTTATGGTCAGTTCTGTACACAGTGAGTAATCTGATGCCAATCCATTTAGAGTCTTCCAAACGGGTTATCTAATCGGCGTATGTCATCACGCCTCCCGTTTACGAATGACTGATTGTAGCGTCTTTGATCACGCAGCACGTTGTTCACTTGTTGTAAAATTTAAATAAGACACAAATACTGTGCGCATATAAATATTACACTGTTTCAACACTTCAGATTGCAAAATAATTGGTGACCGAACGAGTTAATTCTGGTAGGAGATATGCAATACTATTAGGGTCCAGCACTGAACTTTCCCCAGTAGCAACATTTGGTTGGACGAACGTTGGCATATCTCATTGGCTCAACACCGAAATGCCACGCGGGCTTACGTTGGACCAACATGACTTTTTGGTTTGTTGAAAACAGAAATACAACATTGGTGCAACATACTGTTAACGTTGTGTACTTTTGAGAGTAGTGAATTTTTATTTTAAAAAGGTATTAACACCGTTATTTAACAACTAAACATTTACTTACATGTTTCGACGTTGGTAATATGATGGAAAGTTTTGTTACTGCCGAAGTCATTGCATACACATTGCCGTCGAATAAACAACATTCTATCAGCGTTGGTTACCAATGTTTGAAATAAACTTTTATCCCCTAACTAAAAAATTTCAAAAATAAGTGTGCCAGCCGTAATAGTATACATCACGTTTCCCTTTATATATCTACTAGCGAACCGGCCCGGCTTCGCCCGGGTACAATTAAGTTTTACTGCGATACACTAATAAATAAATTGGGAAAAGAAAATTCATTCATGTGAAAAAAAAATTATAAAATTAAACTATTTTGGCCTAGATTTTTAACTGATTATGGCAACCCAAAAGGAAGGAAATATTTTTTACCCAATAGCCAAGAACTAGGGTATTGNCTAGATTTTTAACTGATTATGGCAACCCAAAAGGAAGGAAATATTTTTTACCCAATAGCCAAGAACTAGGGTATTGTTTTGCGAGTGTATCTGTGAAACTATCGCGTAGTTACCACATTTCCGCTTTCCAGCGTCGATGTATGAAAATAAAACCGTGAGTTTCATCAAGTTGTAGCTTTAGAAATAAGTGTACCTGGGTACTACTTTTTGCGCTTGGCTGAGGGATCTTAATCGATCACCAAGATTAAGCAACGTTCCCAGCGGCACACATTTGGATGGGTGACCGTTTACTGGCATAACATCTGAGCGCTTCCGGACTTCGGAGGGCACGTTGAATATTCGGTCCCTCTTGTTATCGATTGATCACAGTCGTTAAGCCGATTCAGAGGTCCTTGGGCGGCTTGATAAACTCTGACACCAGAGGAAAAAAAGATATTTCGGTCACGTTCCCAGCCCTTGCAGGATTGGGTTTTGTAGTTATCCCACAGGAACTGTACAATTTTGCAGGATAAAAGTATCCTATGTCCTATTACAGGACCTAAATTACCTACAAATAAAATTTCATCGAAATCCGTTCAGCCGTTATGGAGCTGAGTGGTAACAAACATACACACACACACACACAAACACACACACAATCACACACAGACTTTCGCATTTATAATATTAGTAGGATATAACAACCTGAATATTTGTTTGATGAATGTTGGATTTGAACTCTCGTCTTATATGTCACCACCCACTAACTTGATTTCGTAAGACTTGTCATGTAACAAGTATATACCATTATATTGCCGTTCAATAAGCTGTGTTATATTTTTTAATGTATTTATGTCAGATTTTACTAATATTAACCTTAATTTAAAATAATCGCATGAGAAATATTCTGATTACACCTTATAAGCTTTCTAGTACGTCACATTTATTTTTCAGTCCTGTATTAAGTCAGAGCTCAGAGTGAAAAAAATTATAAACAATCTTGAAGGATAAAATTCTCTGACACATGTGTAAAGCTGTAATGAGAACTGGTGGTTATTAGTATAAACCAGATTATATTCCAGATAGCGTCCATCACACTATGCATATCACCATACTAACCAAACATAAATTGTAAAATAAATCTTCATTTCTCTGTTAATTAATTAGATTTTTATACCGTACATGTTAGTTTCCTGTAAATGATGATAAATCGGCATTAAACTGATAATTGTATTCCAAAACATTCATCAAATATTTGGATTCCAACACAACATTTTTCCAACCTTATCACCGAAAAGTCAACCGTTAGAGGCGTTGGTCTAATATACTAAAGCATACAAGTTACAACAGTTTATTTTCCTAATTATTATCAATACGCAACCAACAACAGCGAGTTTATTTTTAAAATAAACTCTGGTTCCGGTTATGGGTTCCGGTTTTTTTTATAAAAATGCAAATAAAATAAATTACATATTTTTTTAACATTAACACTATCCTATGTTGGCATAATGTCTTCAATGCTATGATGACCCAATGTCACAGAAAGTACTAATTATCAACTGTTGTGTTCACAACATTGTCTCAACACACGAGGAACAAAACACAGTTTGATAACAATTAAATTTAGAAAGTTGTCATATGATGTCAAATAAATACTTTTCTTTCATTTAATACCATTATTTTACATAACTGAATTTATGTCGGTTATACAATGTTGGCTCAACAAATGTTTACATGCCAAATGCCGACAGTAAGTTTTTCAAAAAGTAACCAACACATCACCAACGAAGTCAATTCTGAAAAAAATGTGATTTGTGTGTAAAAGACATAGATTTAACAAACATACATAATTATTGTTTTATTAAACCATAAATATGGCATTCACCATTGTTGGCACAATGTTGGTACAACAAAATATTACTTGCGTAATTCCAACATTGTGTTTTTCAACATGTAACCAACACATGCTCAACGAAATCTATTTTTAATAGGACATGTTTGTTTTAAAAACATGGCTTTTAAACAATTATACGACATTATAGTGTTATGGCAATTACTGTTGCTGGTATAATGTTGGTTAGAAAATATTAGCCCAACTTAACAGGTATTGCCAAGTACCAACTACATTGACACAAAATAAAACCAATTAAACTTATTGAAAGGAAAAGGTATCTGGTAATGAGAAGCCTTCATATTTGATAAAATACAATGAAGTCGCATTGTTGTCATTCAATAGCGTTGTTCCATACTTTAGCATAAAATGTTGGTTTTGTAATGTTGGCCCTACATAACTATTACCAACAGCATGTTTACCTACTTGACACCAACCATTAACCAATCATACATAATATTTAAAAAAAATACACTTGCGATAGGTTATGGCAGTTTTATTTAGTGAAGTTGTTTCTGGGAGGGTGCTAAGCATCTCATGACATTTTCATGATAGCAAATTTCCCTTGTGAATTTACGTTGGGCCACCACTGTAATATTGCATGTGTTCCAGCCTAACATCTAGCCAACCAATAACTACTGGGTTGCTGCAGACATTCCACAAATAAAATACTAGTATCGCCGCTTAGAGTCACATAGGTACACGCAGCACGAATAGAGCACTGCACGCCAGTTCAAAGCCTTACTTACGGATAGGAGCGATGGGACACTAGGTACACGTGTCAGTTTCACCCTTATCGTCCCTCGCTCCATTACTTGCAAGCCTCAAATGAGTAAAACAGCTCCATGTAGGAGGAAACTTTAAGGGGGCCTTGCAATTCTATATTTGTACCACACACTGTTCAACTTGTAGACGTTATCTGTGACTACTTTTTCCTCAAATAATTTGTTTTCGATCACATGGTTTTTTGTAAAATGACATTCAAAATTTTACTGCTTCGTAAGTTACAAATAAAATAAACAAAACTATTAGCAGAATATTTAACAAGGGCAACTGAAAAATTTTTTCTTAATTCATTTCAATATATGTTTAGCAAAAGTTATTTTCCAGTAAACTAGGTGCAGCAACAAATTCAAAATATACAAGAATTTCCTTGTATTCAGCAATTTTTTGAAACTGCACAAACAATTTCTTGTACAATTTCATAGAAGTCTTGAAGTAGCTCTTGACATTTTCTTTCAGTGTGAATTATCTCGTTTACATAGTAGACATAGTTTTCATTATCTGTACATTTCTAAAACAAGAAAATTGTGATTTTGACATGTATTTCCGCAAAAACTGCGTGCTCAAGATTTTTTTATTTTGCTGGGAAATAGTAGTTTTTGATAATAACTAAAAGCTTAACAGTGCGTTGTCCAAATCGAAAATAACACATTTTTTTTCGTGGCCAGCGCCATTATGGAATGTTGTTTTGTTCCCGACCTTGTGTAGAACGAACGTTAGCCTTGACCCGGCATGGTCGCACTTCTCTTGCGAAGTACTTGGTAGTCGTTGCCGAGCTCGGCGTGAGGGGGCGTTCTCTCCACCTTCAACTTACCCTCACTCTCCCTTCCCCCGCCCACCACCTCCTCTCATCTGGAGGGCGCGTGGTGGCATCGAGAACACTCGACGCGGGGAACAGCGCACTTGCGGAGGAGTTAGCAACCCTAGGCCCTGCATCTCCAGACAATCGTCTGCTGGCTTCACAGCTCACCCACGTGGCCTTGAGAAGTCAAGTGCAGGTGTTTCCGCCACAGACATTCAGCTTGAGTGTCAACTAGACTAAGTTAAAAACTTGATCATTACATCCATTAAAGTAATTAAATATACACCGTTATTTAAAAAAAAAAATTGGCCGCGCTTTGATGTCCTTGCTGTTCACATATTTTTTTGTAACAAAAGTAAACTAGTTTAGTATATTGCCATTTAAAATACAGGCCCTGCGTTAGTCGTATAATATCCAACTACTAAGTGAAATAAATAATAACTTATATTTTTAATTGTTACATTCGAGAGAGTTATGAAATTACCTTAAGGCACTGCACCTCCCCCCATTTAAAGCAAATAAATTTACATTAAAAATCATATGTATTCACCTATTCCATTATGCACGTTACATGCAGATCAATAATGAAGTGTTACTTCAGAATGATTTATAAATAAGCAAAACAGTTTTTGCCGCTTTGAACTGAGGCACCGGTAAACGATAAAGTGGAATAATACATTCTGACGCTCCCTTTATAGTGAATTAAGTGAAAGTAATACTTTTGTAGCCTAACATGGCATACACTGTAAAAACTCTTATTGGGCTCTAGTTACAAGTAAGGGCCAGTATTCAATCAATGATTTTACGTTGAGTCACGTGTCAGAAGTTTGTTTTCGCCTAATGGTTTGCTTCACTTCACGTTCATACCTTATTCAACTGCCACGAGTGAGGGCAACAGGATTCATAACCTATCTGGAAGAAGAGCTTGCAGGTAACTCCGTCATTTAAGGGTTATTTCGAGTTACGAATAATCGGATTACACATAGGCACGTTGATGTTACCTTGACGACAAACACAATGATGAAATACGTGCACCTGTGTACAACCAACCTAGCTAATTTTCAGCTCCAACTCTCAAGCTAACATTCAACCTTTCTTGTTTATATTCCGCCCTAATTCGTCTTTCTTCATCGCTCCTTGGCTAAGTTCAACAAAACTCAGCCTATCTTAGGTTTAGTTCTAAAAGCCCTAGTTTACCTTTCTCTGACTTACGCTGAACCATAGAGATTGATTTTTTTACCCCAACTATCCTATATTCATCAATCCTTGGCTTAAGTTCAACAATACTAATTGAAGTTGGGCCCGCACTATCGTATGTTCTACTGTCGTAATTTATGTTCAGCCTGTCGCCATTCTTCAGTTGCATTTTCAGTCATCCGTGGTTTAGTTTAGCTGCCAACCATTCTGTGTATCGTCTCACGCACAGCTTTATAACAGATTAGAAGCTACCCTCACTTCCCGTGCCCAAAATATACTGGTGAGCTACCTATCAGTGTTTGACGAGAGAACTTTGTTAGTCTGGCATGCTCTTCACTATAAGTAACATACGTTGCTCTGCACTCTTATTGGCTGCAAATCAAAGAAACTGTCTGGTATAAAGAATCAACTGTTGATAAGATCTCAAGAGCTTTTGCTGCGAAATTATTTTCAGAAGATGAATGTGGATCCATATTTTAAAGGGGGTGTATTTTCTTGTATTTATCTGTTTCCCATGTCATGCACTATAGAATAAGTTTGTATATTGTAATAACTCATTCAATGAATTTTAAAAATGGTTATTGAAATTATTATAGACAACATTACATTCTTAAATCTAGTTGCATGTTTTACTAATTGAGCTAGCATTTATTAAGTTTATATTAATGACGTACAAAGGTCACTACAATTCCCATTTTCAATTAAAATTAGAGCAAATGCTGTAAAATTCATAGAACGAGTACTCAGTCAAGAATATTTCCTACTTAGCAAGTTTAACAATTGCTTCACCTTATCTATGAATATAAACATTTCGACAATGACTTAATATTTCAGTCACTTTGTAAACGTCTTTAGAAAGTAATAATTTCTAACCTTTATTATTGGCAACTGATAACATATTTTAAATAATGTGTGAAAAAGAACAAATCGTTTTTTGGCAAAAATGTAATCATGAATTTTAAATTTAAATAATTTTAATGAGGGGGGATGTTTTGTGATTTTTTTTCATAAACAGTATAAAGACTGAATTTGCGTGTCGAATGGTATCTAATGATATCATGGGATACTCTTACCAACCATGTAGATTCCCTTATTTCATATTTTAAAATTCACTGATTTATTCTAAATAATTTCCTAGATTTTTTACTTAGTTTACTTTCTGTCATAGCTTGCTTTCTGAGAAAAATAATTTATGTATTGAATTAAATTAACATTTCCACTATAAACAAGATTAAATAAAGCATACTATAGTAAGTTAAGGCACAGGAGAATGTTAGAAAAGTAGGTGGAACAAGATATGGAGAAAAAATCCGTTAGATGAGGAATTAGTTCTATTGCACGGGCATTGCAAGAGTGCGCTGTGGAAAAACACGACTTAATTTCACCGCGCTTTGTTTCGCACAGTTGGGATTTGAACCATCATCAGAGTACGTCGTTTGCCTCGTTCTTCTGCACTCGCACCGCTCGCTCTTCGTCCGCGGGTTGTCGCCTTCTCTCCGCGAATTTCCTTTCCAGTTCTCCATCCCTCCTTCGTCTCAGCTCCTCCTCCATCCGACAAGGGCTGCAAGTGCCCCGCACTTCCTACCTTCCTGTTCCTCCCCTCCACTCTAATGAACAGTCTACATGACATAATAAGTACCAGTTCCTGCACCCCCACCCCTCATTTTACCCCTCTTCACCGTCCTCTAACGTCGACTAACTAAAGGCGCCTTGGCCCGCGAAGCCGGTACTCACGCCAGCAAAATAACTTCAAAACACACTGGACTATGATTTGTTCATATGGAATGTTCACTGTTCAGTGTTAACAGTTTGTATCCTTCTGTCATATCTAGAATTAATTGATTTTCACGTTAGAGTGACCACTTTTGAAATCAACCTTGAAAAAACCTCACTGCCCCTACCAGCATATATTTTAACGGGCATGATGTCTGACATGAGCCCAGCAAAGTTGGTAGCGACAGTGGGAAAATAGTTCCTTTTCTTTAAGTTGAATAAAANTGACATGAGCCCAGCAAAGTTGGTAGCGACAGTGGGAAAATAGTTCCTTTTCTTTAAGTTGAATAAAAAGTGTTATGTTAAACATTTGTGGATGCTTAAATGATGTTACTTTCTTACAGTTTTTTAACGATTTGAAGTGTAAAGATTGGCAAATTTGTAAAACATTTCCATATCTGTTACACTCTAAAACCGAACCAGTGACATAAATCAGTTGTATAACATTCACTAAAAGGCAGTTGATAAGCTACTGCTGACTGGTGAATCAAGGAAAACCACTGGGAAAAAGTGACTTATGGCAGTGGGATTCTGTACATTCAGTGGTAATCACAAATAAATCAGTGAAATTCAGCCACCATATTAATTAGTTATCTCGCATTAAATACCAGTCGTTCAGTTTTCACTGTTTTCGCTGATTTGGCACAATTCTCACTTATTCAATTTTATAGTGAAATTTCACAGTTTACCGCGGCCAACGCATGACTTAAGTGACTACGCTCATGGTCATGTTTAATTAACATATGGTGGATACATACAATATAATCGGAGAAGTCAATCGTAAGCAGGCCTTTTAAAAGTGCTCAGTTTATCGTGAATAGTCTATAACAACGTCATGTGTCCGATAACTTTGTTCATACGCCATCCAAGTAAAAGAGTTCGAATTTTAGGAAAATATATGTGTTGGTATTAACATGGAAATTTATATTCTAATGTGTACAAAAAATGGTTAATTTCAGTAGCTATAAATTTACATATAACACTCGCAATAGAACTATTTATATGAATCTTTGCCAACTTAACTTGGAGTCTGCGTGGAAGTGTGTACTGAAGCATATTGTGTAGTTATTGGCAGTGATTTTTCCAGTGGATCTCACGTTACTGTGAAGAGGCTTTACCAGTTTCTGCACCTCCTTTCAGCCCCCTTACCCTCTTCGTTTTGGAGTAGTACAGTAAAACCTCGCAAACTAGACATTAAGTGGACTATAAGTCTTCAAGTTAGTGAAATGTCGAGTTTTACGGAATTAGAGGAGACTATGTAATTAAGAACCCATAACTAGATGAAAAGCATAACCACACTTTGTTATCAGATATTAAAACAAAATACAAAATAAAATAATATATATGGAAGTTAAAAAAAAAATTTTTTTAACTTGAATGTATAAAGTAATTTATTGCAATATTTTTGGCATGTAAGTAATGTATATATTTCGCCGGATTCTGAAGTTAATGCCTGAAGCTAAAATAAAACATGTTTATTTACTTTCATTCCAAATGAGATGTCTTGAAAA